>OMLP01044670.1:12357-29914 GCA_900302685.1 Spondyliosoma cantharus
TAATCTGCCAATTTAATTATGAGGCCGGCGCACAGGAAGGCTCTGGTCTAGATTCTGTTTCCCCCGGAGATTCGCCCTCCATCCCCGACTCCCACGATGAGAGCGAGAAGGAGCGAGAGCAGCCATTTGACCAGCAAATGAAGAAGGCAGACCTGGCCTCGCTGCACGAAGCGCCCGGAGGAGGAATAATGAGTGAAGGATGAGAAGAGGAGAGGATGCAGCTATACGGCAGCGTGGCCATTACTCCTCTGCATGGCCTATTATACCGAGAAAACAAGCAATATCCCCACACCACAAATTAGGACACCAGAGGAACAGGGAGTTATTGCGAATGGGAAATGATATTCCTGAGCGAGATGCAGTGTCAGTAATAGCTTTCAAATAGACTTTTTACAACGTGCCGCAGCAGCTCTTCTGGTTTTCTTCTTCTTCTTCTACTTCTTCTTCTGCAACAAGGAGGCCAAAAGGGACCTGAAGAGCGGAGAAAAGGCAACAAAAGAAGAAGAGTTTGTGCAGAATATACAAGATGTTCACACCTCAGTCGAGCTGCGTCTTCAGATCTTTAATGATCGAACTGGTCGGAGATCTACGGAGCCCCAGATGGGTCACGGCGGCATCTTCTTCTCTGAACCGCTTCTCTATTCCCTCTGATCCACCGAGACGGGCCGGGCTGTATTTCTGTGTAGTATTATGTAGCAGCCGGCCTCTGGTCGTAGCCCCGGCGCCGCTCTGTGTTCCCTCAGATGTGTATCACTTCAGGCCCAGCAGAACCAGTCGCTCGCTCCCTCACCGGCTGTAACGGTGATTGCGAATAGATGACGGTTGTTTCTGTAACAGAATCAAGTTCTAGCTAGCTGCAAGTTCGGATTAAAAGACACTAGTTTGTGTTTTGCTGCAGATCTTCTGCAACGTTTTTCCAGGCGATCCTCAGAAAAACAACCTCGTTGGTTGACTGTGAAAGCAGCTTATTACGACCTGTATTTATGTTCCTCGTGTGGCTCATGAGACTCAACAATCAGGAGTCTTTGATCGTCAGAATCACTGACTGGAAAAAAAGGCCGGTCGAGGCAGATGACCGTCAACCGCTGAGTCCGGTTCTGCTCGAGGTTTCTGCCTGTTCTCGGCAGATAAAGATTGAAAGTCTGTTGAGAACTGCGGTAAAAACCACAGTTGACACGTATATTTTGAGTCCAAAGTGAACTTCTGAAGACTGAACAACATCGTCATGAGTTTGACACTTTCTAACAACGTTTACATGAAAAAAAAAACGATCAAATCCGAAGTTGGTTTTCAGCCAATCGAGCAGTTTTCCTCTACAGGGATGTTTCTTAGCAAACATAAGCTCATCACAAACACCCAGAGCTGAAGGTGACATTTTCAGTTCAACCAAAATCTAATTTGCAGTAATGTAAAACCGATTAAAGAAAAAAATCACCACATTTACGAAGCTGCAGCATCATAACTTGATAAATTAAACAATTAGCGGCAATCAGGAATGAAGTTAAGCTCTTTTAAAGGTCCTATAAATAGAATTCCATGAAACTTTCCTCCGGCAGCGGCGTGAGACCAAACTTTACTTATTCTGTTCCACTAGACTACAACAACAACACGCTCGTCTCATTTTCCCGGCAGCCTCCTGGTCCGTAATGAGCGTTACATCTTCACAGTGTCATGAATCCCCCAGCTGTAGGTGTAAATGACTGTGTTGTGTACACAACATAAAACCATGTGTTTTCCTGTAAAAGAGCCCTTGATTAAAATTACTGATTGGGCTTCTGCACAGCTCGTAGATCAGGACGAGCGAGCGGGTGGAAAAAAGAACAAACTTCCAGAGGAAATCCACAGAGACAGACAAGTGAAGTAAATCACCTCTGCTACAAATCTCTTCTTCTCGCCTCTAACAATCAGCAGCGCGGCACACGCAGAGTATTGCCTGTCCAGTGTAATCACGGAGCTGTCGAGGAGCGCAGGAAGCCTGGATGTGCACTGGAGGCTGAATATGACAGACACAGTCCAGATAAATTGCAGCCGAGTTCAAACAGAAGAAGGAGAAGAGACGGGGGAGGAGGGCGAAAGACTTCTGGCAGTGAGTGTGTGTGTGTGTGTGTGTGTGTGTGTGTGGTGAAGACGGGTGTCGACAAGTATTTAACGCAAACACGCACATCAAATATTCTAGACGTGTTCATCAGTTTATACATTTCCACAAAACTCGCAAAACATTATTTTTTAAAAATTCTTGCGGCGATTCTGAAGTTTTGCAAAGTTCGGCTGCACAGCACGAGTTCGTACCGACTGCTCCGCTGGTGGGTGAGGATTTGAACTGCGGGGGAGAGAAAATCTTTAATCTCGTGAACTTTTTACTTTTAAACAACTGCGTTACATAGTGCAGAAACCCGTGACGGACACCAGTGACGCTGTTACAAGACGCTGAACCGTCAACACGAACTTGAAGCTCATATTTTAAAAGGTTGCTGTAAGATGTTGCCGCCATCTTCCTTCTGCGTGTTAGCATGCTGACATTAAATCATTTAAAGCATTGAACGCTGAGGCTGAATGCTTTTGACCTGATGGTCAGAAGGATCAATAAAGTGTTCACCAGCGATCGTCAGGGGACAATGAATGAATGTCTGTCACTCCAGATGTGGCGGCAACACTCACCACTGTGCTGCCGTGTTGCCCGTATCCATAAATGTCAACCTTATGGTTATGAATCACCTTCTGGGAACAATTAACCTCGTGATGAAATTTTGTGCCGATCCATCCAGTAGATACTGAGATATTTCGCAGGACAGGTGACGTCAGAGGTGTGATTCATCCTCTGGGGACCTCAAATGTCAGATTTTTGATCCTAATTTCAGGAACATCGTCGTCACCAAATCAGAACTTTGCTCATACTTTTGTTTAACTGTTTCCAAATCACATGTCGAAATAAAGTCTTGAGCGTTAACAGATGCAGATCGCGTCCAGTTCATCTCGTTTAAAGTCTTAACAAATCTAAGCAGGGCAGCGGAGGAGCTAACGATGCTCGGCGTGACTCCACGACCTCTCAGCCCGGCCACGTTCAAAGATCTTATCCGAGGGGGTAACTCACACGCAACGCTGTAGAAACACAAGATGTGTTACAGGAGAGGGGAAACGAACGCCGCTGCTCGGACAGCTCCGGTCCCCGAGGTCTCCCTCCGCTGTGGGAAAAGACCAGAAATAATTCATGATGAAAGGAAACTGCATCCGATTTTTTTCGGGGGGGGATTTCACAGATGCCGTGTCTCAGGTGAATCTTTCCCTACTGTTGTTTTTCGCTCGATTCTTAACAGCTGGAGACGGATTCTGTCTGCAAACAACTCACTCAAAGCCGACGACGTGAGGCGGCAGAGATTCTCCCTCTCCGTCCATCTCCTCCTTCTGCTGCTGTACGTTTCCACTGCCTGGTGGACGTGTGATGCATCCCACCTCGGGGCCAACGGGACTTTGGAGCGCAGGAATATTAAGGGCCCACGGTTTTGATTTGGATTGTGAGGCGGTCGGAGGCAATGAGGCAGAACGGAGCATATTTACGCTTTGGGGCTGGTGCAGGGAGGAAACGGAAGGATTTTAATCAAATGCAATGAAAGTGTTTTTTTATCGCCGCTGGTCAGTGAAGAACAAATATTTAGAGAACTGTGTGGGGAAGAAAAAAAAGGCAACGCACGGGATGGAAATTCAATACTTCAGCATCACACAGCTCCTCTCAGACGCAACTACGTATGTTTACAGTTCCTCTTCTGACAGAAAAAAAATGGTAAAATACTGAAGTTGAAAACTGAAAGCGACGGCCGGACTTCTCTAATTTGACTCACGATCGAGTCAAGAGGAGTTCGAGCTTTAATCTGACTGAGACTCGCCGTGGTGGAGACGCCCGACGCCTCCCCTCCTTCATCGTCTATCTTACTCTGAATCCCACCTTAATCAAAACCTTTGGGGTGGTGGCCGACCCGTCCTGCGATCCCCGAGCCGGGAGTGAGACTCAACATCTATTTTTCATATAAATAGGACCTTTAAGATCCAATTTCCACCTCGCATTATAAAATCTGCATTTGAATATCCATCCCGGTCGTATATGGAGCCCTGGATGATCTGATAATGACACCTGATCCCGGGCGTTTTGCTTTTACATCAGATATTTAACAGCCATTCTTGATTACTTTGTGATCAGATCTGAAAACAGACACGGCAGCGGCTTCTGAGCGGACAGCAGGAAGAGGCGGATTATCGCGCTCGTATATGTCTCTTTGCAGAAGTCATGACGGGGTTGATCGAGATAATCCGCGCTGTGAGCGAATGCGTCGCTGTGCAGAAGGAAGCGTGCATCTACTCACGGACGAGCGCTAACTAAGACCGCTAACTTCTGGACAGAGATGTTGCCGTTTAGTTTTATTAAATGTGTTTGTATTTATTCATTAATTCGTGAATTTATCCAGCGCCGTCGCAGACATCACAGCCGATATCTCCAGATCTGTGCGGGTAAAAGGAAACATCATTTGTTCGCATCTTTAACTTGTCGTGAGGATTAATATCTAAAGACTGTTGCAAAGTTATTGCCGAGTAGAAAAGTTAAAAGTGTCAGAAGCGTTCGGCTCTGTATCCGTAAGCACTGCGGACAAAAACAAACCTCTTGACGGTTTTTCAAAACGTCCAACTTCAGGATTCAATCAGGCTCAATGTCAGCGGAACATAATGTTCTGCACGAAATGAAACCTGTTTTTATTTTGATCTACCTTTAATAGGTTTATTCCTCTGAGATGAGAGGAAGTCGATGACGGCGTGAAAATTCCCACTCTTGTTTTTTTTTGTTCTTTGCCGAGAAGAAACAGCAGCGACGACCCCGACGACACCCGATTCACAGACTGCTTTATACTGTTCCTGTTTACCTCGCCCAGCATATTTCCTTCAGAATCTCCTGAAAATACATTTCGCAGTCTGTATTTATGTCGAGGTTTAACACGAGTCTCGTTCGGCGGTGTTGGCCGCGTTCCAGTCCAAACTGTGAGCGAAGACCGCAGCAAATAATCACTGAAGTGAGAAATAGTTTGACACCCGGTGTCTCCGCTCTTAAACAAAAACCATCGAGGTCAAACTCTTTTGTGCGGCTGTGCGCGACGAAATAAACGCACTGAAAACTCAAGATGTAACAAATAAAAGATGTGGAAAAGTGATTTAACTGATAGAAAACTACAGCGTGTTTGTTCCCACGGGCTGCGACCTTCCTCCAGACTGAAACAACACCTTTATACAATCCTGGATGGATTCTGAAAAAGGAGAAAATGTTAATTATAAATTGCTGTTTCAGCAGAAATGTGACCTGAGATTAAAAGCACACCTGTGTCTTCAGAAAATTGGGGTTGTTTCCATTCGTCTAAATCCTTCTTAAAGCCGCGAGTCTCTTACAACACCAATTTCTGAGCGCTACATAATCTCTGGCGCCGTTACCGCTGCCGCATTTTAAACAAGTTGAACTCGGCTCACCTGTCGGGTCCCGTCCATCACGCGTAAACCCGTCATGGCGGAGCTGTAACACGAGCTGATAAGTAACTCAACGACATGAAGCTCAGGGGGAAAAGGACAAAAAGCAACTTCTGGAGTTACACTGAGGCGATAACGTGTATTTACGACTGTTTAATGTGGAAATCCAGCTGACGTCTGCTCATTTTCTTTCCTCCGTGTCAACACGGATCCTCTTTCAGTTTGATGACCATGAATCCGTTTGGTTTCACTCCAACCGGGTTAAATGGGTTCTTATGCCATATAACGTTTAAAAACACAACTTCCTCTTGTGATTCAAATCATGCAAACTTACTGTTATTCTGAAATGGCTACCGTTGGATTGAATATATACGCCCGTCCTGAAGCCTACAACAGCCAATGAGTGGTCATGTAGGCAGGAGATCCACTCTCAGCTCCTGAACCAATGACACGCCAGCCACCAGATGATTGACACATCATGTAGAACGACAAAGACAACAAACACTTGTGAGAACAGAAATCCATTAATTTTTGCCGATTTCTCCTTATTGAACGGGTTCATTTCATCGCGTCGGACCGGCGATGTTCCTCCTGTTCTCTCGTTATACTTGAACGCATTTCCATAAATATGGATTTCTTGGAGGGGGTCGTACCGCGGGGAGAAACTCATGCAGTTAATTTTCTTCGAGGGCACTTAAGAGATCTCGGCGAGCGCAGGTGTAATAACCAGCTACCCCTGCAGCTACAAGCCCACAGCTGAAATACACCTGCCAGTCAGCGCTCGGGACCCAAAAGCCCTCCTGTCTCTGTTGGCCATCCTGCGGCACCGGGCAGATTACAGCAAAATCACTGTATTCATAATTAAACAGCTCAGAGGTTCTGGTGGCTGTGTGTACCTACAGTAAGTACTTGCAGGCGAATACATTTAGCTCCTCTTGACTCGTACGTGCAGAATCCTCTCTGGACAAAAACAGCCACCGTCGCTCCTGCCGCAGTAAAAGTTTTGTATCATATAGTAAATTTAAAACCAAGGACACAGCCGGGGATTTATGGAAAGGCTGAGATTATATCGCCACACTGTACGATGATAATAAGCCTGCACCAATTCATCACCGCGGCCAGGAACCCTTACCTCAGCTAAAGTCTCCATTCATTTCTCCTCAATAGTCTCACATCCTTTTCTCATTTCTGATTCTTCCCCGTGATAAATGAAAACTTCCCGTCGGCTCAGAAGCTGTCGGCCTCCCCGCGTCCTTTTCAGAAACATCCTGCCGAGTTCATTCATTTGTTACTGCGGGCCGACGTCTCTCATTCAGGAGAAGCTTCGCTTGTTTGTCTCCCCGTCGCAATTATCAGGCATTTGTCTTGTGTTTGTATCGCTCGGACGCGGCTCGGCTCGTTTCCATTCGCACAAAACGCACTCGAGTGAAAGGTGACGGCCGGATGATGGACTTTTAGAAGAATAACCAGCTCTCCATTTTCCAGTGACCTTGCATTTTTTTTTCCCCGCAGAACAATAGTGGAACGAGTGTGTTGTCACATCACAGCTGCACACAATAACTGAATGTTTATTTGACAAAGGAGAAGATGGAGAATGGGAATGTTGATAGTTTGCAAACCCCTCGGACAGCGAGGAGGTGGTCGTGGTCTCGCCAGCGCCGACAAGAACTTACTGACCTTGAGATCAAATCTCATCTCTGCTGATTATGTAGAGGCGTTGCATTCTGGGATCATAGACGAGGTTACACAGTCTGCACGTTTTCTTTGTTGCTTTCTTTTGCTTCTGGGCAATTATGACTCATTTTTTTTCCACCGTCTTCAAAACATTTAGCTTTTGCTTGTGAAAGTTTGTATCGATTCCTGTAATTCCTAAAAGAAAAAAAAAAAAGTACGAGCAGCTTGATTACCAACCAGGCGAGGCAGGAAACGGCCCTGAGGCAGAACTGAAGCATTAAAATCAGAGTCTGAAGGACCTTTAAACAGTCCACATGTAGAAATCTACTTTTAAACCTTCAGTTTCCCACTTAACATTGTGCTGACGTGGTGCACGTTGTGGTCTGGCTGCTAATTTTTCACCAGGACCAATAAAATAACCTTCAGTATTGAATCAAACTCCCGTGTGTATTTTAGAGGTTTATAGTTTGTTCCTGCAGCTTCTGCCTCGTCCTGTAGTTCCTTTGGTGGCTTAGCACCTGTGTAATTCTGATGCAGCCCGTCCAAAGTGAATCATGAAGCCGTTTAGAAGAAATGATCCACTTTCCGGTCGCTGGGTAAACATCAAAAACTTCACTTTAAATGTCGTCCTCGCTGCGGAACGGCGGCGATCATCATCATTCCTCTGTTTGGTTTTAAAGCGTGTTGGCTGTGATTTAAACCCTGTTTTCACACTTGTCATCTGAAAAACACCGGCGCACTGAATCGCCGTGGTAATGTCTTTTTTTGTCTGACGACGGCAGCGAATCAGTCTTTATTCTGAAACGGCGTGTGTCGGATCAGATTTGCAAACGCACTCCGCACAACTCAAGCACAGTCGAGAACGATTCGGGACGAATCGGACGTAGAAAAGTGTGAATACTCTGACTTTTAGGCGTCTGTTTCTTGGGTGTACCGTCAGAGGCTGAGGTCTTAATTATCTCAGGACTCCTTAAATCAACGTCTCACGTATGTCGCTGTTGGAGAAGATAAGACAAATCCGTCTTTGTCTGCCTGCTTTCCCCCGGAGGGAGCTGTGTTTATCTCCTCACTGCATCTCCTCACTGAAGCCACTGCAGAGCCTGATTATCCTTTTCTTCTCTGCTCAGCAGTAAAGAAATGTTGTGGCTTTCCTCTCCGGCTTGTACAGGCGAGGAGAGCTCGAGCCGCTCACTTCGCCGCTGATTAACATTTGTGGAGGAGAGAAAAGAAAGAAATGTTTACATCCCTCCTCCTGGAGAGCTTGTTACTGGAGGGACTGCATTTCATCTGAAGATCACAGCACTCTTACTTCACAAAGGTGGGAAGTGATTTACAGAAACACAGCACAGGATGATGAAGCACGGGCTTTTCCTTCGTCTTATCGCAGGTGTCAGGCGACATCAAGAAGCGAGGGAAGCCTGTTTTTTTTTTTTTTTCTGAGGCATGGACACAGCAGGACGTCACGCCGGCCTGCAGGGAAAAATGAGGCTGCGGAGGTGGACGACTGAAGCTGAAGACTTTTAGAGCTCAAACACTGAGATCTGACACCGAGAGACATGAAGTGTTGGAATATCCGGAGTAATTGGAGCAAGGAGGGATGGTTACATGAGTCTGATGACACTGATGGCAGCAGGGCTCCTCATTCAGAACACTTTCACCGCATTTAATGTGATTCAAAGAAAAGTTGAATGTGATCCGGTAAAAAAGAAAACTGCCGACAGTTTGGTGCCGTTTGCATATTAAAACAAGGAGTCCGAAAGATAAATTAGGAGGTGCTCAATGACAATAAATCAACTTTCAAGCTACAGTTTTTTTCTATAGATTTAAATATAAATATATACACTCCTCCGTGGACATTTTTAAAACATAATATCATATCTATAATATAATGCAGCTTCATCATCATATCAGGGGGAAATATTATCGCACTAATTTAGGCAAATCGTTCAGGAAATCGTTTGAAGGGCACACTTATAAAGGCTATCAAAAATAATAAATTATCCTCCAATCATAATGGTACAGAGCCTCGGAGGGACACGGGGAGAAAATAATCAGAGGTTGAAAAACGATCTACATTTGCACGATCTTGCAGTTTGGCCCAGTTGATGTTAGAATGAATGAGCCGGAGGAAACGGGGGCGGGACCTTCTGTCGTGGGCTCTGCTGTGATTGGCTGCTACATCGTCGCTTGGTTGGGTTTAGGAAATAGCTGGTTAAATAATTTGTTCAGGCTGTGATATGTGTGGATTATGTGTGAGTTTGTTTGGTTTGAGTCTGTTGTGAGCTGTGGTTTCCCCAGTAAACACACCGACCTCTTCAGCTGTTCTTCTTCTTCTTCTGGGGTTAAACTTCTTATCGGAAGCTGCTTTTCGCTGCCCGAGTGTCGTCTGGAGAGCCGAGACAGGCCCGGTGACCAACCCGTACCTTGCTGAGACCAAGTAACTTACTGCTGTGTCCGAACTCCTTGTGTACGGAAGAGCAGAGACACAGCCGTCAGTTAAAGGAGTCGGTGTGTTTACTGGGGAAAGTACAACTGTATCAGCACCACTGGTGTTATCTGTGTATCCTGGGCTTGATATATCTTCTTACTCAATCCCACAAACACTGTCCTACTACCACCAACTCTCACTAAAGACCCAAATGGATTAGTCCACCACTGAAAATAGGACCCAAAAATGCACTATTTCCCCCTGATTTAGTGATGTTTGTTAAAAACTAGTGTTCAGCTGTTTTCGTAAATTGTTGAATCTTCAAACCAGTGGGCTTCAGGCTGAATAGGAAATTACAGCCATCTTATACTTTAAATAAGAGTTTCAGCCATATGGTTCAAGTCATTTCCTCGTCTTCATCAAGAACAGGTGTAACTCACAACACCGCCGTCCCAAAACACAGGAGACGCACAAAAGATTTGAACAGAGGGGAATCGAAATGGGAAGCAGCCACGATTGTAGCTAACTACACCTGTGCTTTCCCCGCCACGACGAGTCAAAATGTTTGCCGTGATGAAAGGTCCATTCTCACGTCGTGTGTTTTTTTTTGTTCTGCAGATGTCTTCTGTTTTCTGCCGCGCCTCCCTCAGGACGGACAGACTGGCATCTTCTCTGTTCGGGACTCCTGGATCGAGTGCAGACGGACTCGAGTGTTTTGATGCGCAATTTGCTGTTATTCTCCTCCTGTCTGATTTCAGCTCACACACACACGTCCACAATGCTCCGGCTAATTGGTACAAGCCAGGAAGCAGTCGGACGCTGGCAGCTGTGAGCAGCAGTGTCTTCATCCAGCTTCTTTTTTTTTTTTTTCAAAGCATTTTTTGTTAAAGCATCGCATAGCTCAGGAAGATTACCAACAAAATGGCATTTTGTGGCAGCTTGTCCTCCTGGAAGTTGTTTTTCCAGCGCAGTAGTTGTTTTTCTACAGTCCATGTCAAAGCCAGCAGAGTGTGAAGAAGTTGTCACACATGATGCTACGACCTTCACACATACTCAGTTCTGCTGATTCCTCACTGAGTCTCCTGCAGGACACTTGTCTTTGTGGCTTTACTGCACATTTTCCTTCCTCCTCTTGTCTGTATTCTGCAGCCTCGTCCAATTACCGCGCGTCTTTACCAGTCTGTGTTATTAGAGTGGCTTCTCAAGAGCGCTAAGAGCTCAAACACTGACTGTAGGGTGTGTTGTACGATCGACGGCATGTATGATGTTTGCATGTTTGTTGTTGAGACGTCTGGTGGGTGGTACGACCGCAAGGGAGATGACTGTAAATCAATACGGACGTGATTACTTTGGTTCTGTGCAGTTATGTACGCATGAATCTATAGAAACCAACATGTAAACGTCTTGTGTCCTTGCCTGCAGACACAAAAGAGGTTTAATATAGTTACAAATGATGTCACATTCATGGGTAGGAGTGTTTACGCATCGTATCAGTGACTCAATGAATAGAAGAAGTAAAAGCAGACGGCCTTAGCTGAAATATCTCAACTACTACCGGATGGATCGGCATGTTGTACCCCCTCCCTTGACTTTTAATCCAGTGCCATCATCAGGTGAAGACATACGTTTGTTAAATACTTTGTTTTGTGAACAAGTGTCAACCTCTGGGGCTGAAAAATGAAGCTAACGCAGAAGTAGTAAAACATGCTGGTCCTCAAACGAGTCAATCCACCTTGAGCGCCCATAAAGATGTCTGTAGGTAATATTCCCACTCATACACAGGGCTCATTTTTATACAAGTTACTTGTTTAAAGTCTTAAAGTTAAGCTTAATTAAGGGTGTGGGCACTTTAAGCGATAGCTAGCATGGTAGCGGTCAGAACTTAGCTTCATTCAGCTCAACACATGCGTGTCGAAAAATATAAAACCTGTCATTGGTCGCCTTTCCTTCCACAATCTAATCTTTACTTCCCCCTGTACCAGAAGTGGAGTTTGGTGCAGCCGGGCTCGTGTGGCTGCGCGAGCGAGACTAGTTTCTTGTTGAATTGTGCTGCAGGTGATGGCGAAAAAAATGGCGGGTAGTTCAATGAATTAGATTGAAAATGATTTTATGAGTCGCTTTGAGGACCATTACAGAGATACAGACACATAATTGAAAAATGAAAATCATCTAAATTGGAGTTGATGATACGACAGAGACGTGTTGAACCGCTGCGGCCTGATTCAGACTTAAATTACATTTTTTTAATAACATGTTTTATTAATTAGTCGATGACTGCAGACTCTAAAATAAGGCTTAAACAGACATCAATAGTTCAATAAATAGCCGACGATCAACGGATTTTATGTCCTTTCTGCTGTGCTGTAATTTTAAATACACTTTATGTTTAATGCAAATAATATAACGACCACTTATAGACTCTTCTTATATTCCTGCCCTGATTCAAAGAGGCCTCTTCTCCTTTATATGCAGGACGCGAGTGGTCGCCGACACTTTCTGTAATCACGTTGGAAGCCGTTTGTGTGCGTCATTCAAATTAAAAAGCTCACATGTTGTTTTAGTATCACGCAGAACAATCAGCACTCGAAACAGAACGCAGCTCCTCACCTTCCCGTCACCTCCGCGCACGGAGACATCTTGTTCTTTTGTTATATGAGGTGTGTGTGAGTGTTATAATTACTGACGTTCATTAGTATTCCCCCCAGAACAAATCTGTGTCAGTCACCACGTCTCAAAACACTGAACCGGCTGATTGTGCAGCAGCAGCAGCAGCAGCTCCGAAGCAAAGCGTCAAATAATGACAAGTTTGACCCAAAAACGGCGCCTCATAATCCTCAACTTTGAGGAGAGAGTGTCTCATGGGAACTTTTTACTTTGTGAGTTGAGAATAATGCATGTCGAGCATCTTTCTACTGTTTCTCCACGGGCTCCCTTAATCCTCAGCGAGTCTTTATCTGAATGTCAAAAGCAAAAAACAAACAAGTTAAAAAGAAAAAAAAAATCAATGTTAGTTTATCCGGCTCACCATGTTCTAAACACAGATTCTCCGAGCCGCCTCTTCCTCCTGCTCCTCTCCTACCGAGCAGCGAGCAGGTGTGATTTGTTTGGCGACCGCTCGTGAATATCGGAGCGGCTGATTGTTTTCTCAGGTGGGAGGAAGGATCTTTACTTCATTCTCATGCAGGACCAGGTGAGCGCCGGTGCTTTCCCCCGCCGAACCTCCTGAGGTTTCTCTCTCAGACAACCACGGGCCAGAACTTGCGTGGAATAATAACACCCAGAAGCTGCTCGATCACGATTGAAAATAGGTTATCAAAGGTCTGGCTTGGATGTTTGATCTCACTTGTGTAGTCCTTACAGCAGAGGGGATGCAGGCGCCTCGATGAAGATCTAGATGTGAGGTGACAGCTGACGGACAGTAGCTCAGGAAACCCGGTCAGATCAGCCGGAATGCATCGTGTGACCACAATTACCGACCTGTCCGCGGAGCTGCGACCTCCAATCCGAGAGTCCCGTCAGATTACCTCACACTTTGATTCCCAGCCCGAGCAGAACGAGGCGGCCCTGTGAATCAGCAGCCAGGCAGAAAATGCGAAGAGAGGCGAGCGGGGCTGCGTAATTGACTCTGGATTGAAGCGGAGGATTCAGGTGGACAAGGTGTGTCTGATCGGAGGCGTCCCGCTCCGCTCCGCTCGGATCCGTCGGCCTTCGTTCTGCAGCGGATGCACAGTGACAAACATGAATAACGCAGGTGCCAGTTAGCTTGATGATGTTATATGCTAATGACTTCCTGCTCTCGCCGAGTGATTTTCTGCAAGTCGGTCTCGGGACGAGGTGGCGGGTCCAGAGATTGCGGCAAAATCTGTTCCTGTAATTGAACATTTTCAGTGCACAACGATTCACGATGCATCTGAATGAATCAGTTTTCTACACTAATGCACGCGGCTACGTTTCCTCATTTAAACTCCCTTTTTAGTTTCAGTTTCAGAAAGTCATTCGAAAACAGCATGCGATATGAAAAGCTGCGTCTTTTCAGTTCAATCCCACCTCGTGTCCATAAACATTTACACAAAACAAAACGTAAATCCTTCTGCAGAACATTTAATGTGCGCTGTAATCCACAAAAACATGATTATGATGCAGAAGAGATGGTACTCACAGTAAAGTTGACAGTGCCTGCTCAATCAATTTAACTTAACGTAGTTTATCCTTGTCGTGAAGCAGATTTTACACCCAGCATGCGCCTCTCGTCCCAGCAAGTTCATAGCATCCGACAAGTTGCCCCCTAGGTGTAACAGATTGAAATACTGGGTGCATTTTTTAGCATTTGCTGCGGATTTCTGCCTCCCTCTGCGATATCTCCTGACATAAACTATATTAGCCTAATGTTCATCCACAATTCAGTGCAATAAAGTCACTTTGACTTTCTGTGTCCAGCCGAGGCCAGAAAATTAGCAGTCAACATGAGATGCAAACCCCTGATTCTGCTCCGTCTCTGCATCGATGCAGATCATTTCACGTCTTAAGTGTAAATGCACATCACGTATAGGTTTGAGGCTATCAGGAAATGACGTGAATGAAAAGAGAGCTAACATCTGCACACTTTCATACCACAGGAGTGTAATAAAGACGTTTTCCCTGAGATCTCGCTGCTGGAAAAAAAATGTAAAACCACACCCGTTTTTTTACACATCATGCACGCCGATAAGCTGAAAAGCTTTATGATCGCAGGTGTGCAAACTGCGCTGAGTCGTAAACATTAAAAACATCCTGAAGATAATCAGTAAAGTCCAGAGAAACAACGAGGATACAAACCTTGACTGCACACCAGGACTGATTTATGCCGATCAATCCAGCAGTTGTTGTGGACTGAGAGTCAGAATACATCCTGAACTGCAGTTTAAAGACAACTTCAATCTTTATGTGGGAATTTGCGGCTGAATAATGGGAGAAGCAGGCAAGTGAACGAGTAAAGACACTTAGACAGCAGAGCAATGAGCCGGCGAAGAAAGAAGTGCTGACAATCTATGAGTCCTGCTCTCTTATGGATATCAGTGCAGGAGGACTTCTGGAGCCAGCGCAGGCCTCATTAGTCACCTATAAACTTAACACTTACCGGGCAGAAACGCCCTGATGACAGGGGAGCTAGTTCAACGCCGAGCACGGTGACATCACTGAAGAACAAAGTAAAAGTTCCAAACTTGAAGCTCCCATTTTATGTTTGTTTTCAGGCTCACGCTTGTGTTTAAACGCTTCAATGTTCAGAAAACACATCATTTCTCTCACACTGTCCACTCTGCTCTGATTGGTCAGCTCTCACAGGCCTGAGGAGGCTCCGCCCACTTCTGTCTCAGCTAGTGGTTGACACAGTTTGAAGCTTCATTTTAGCTTAGTTTTAAGAAAATACCGCTTTATTAACACGCACAAAATTACTTTGGTGAACGTTTGTTTACTGTCATCCACCATTTTTCAGTCTCTTTGTTTTGGAAAAATGTTATTTTCGACAATTACTGTATAGTTGTGACAGAGCTAGTGTAAGGGCACAGTTCTGATACACATTTAGCATTTAGATACTTTTACAGTATTTAAAAAGCACAAAGAGCTGCTTTATGATCAGAAAAGACAGGAAATCTTACGGTCTAGACCTTTAATTTGAAGGAAAAATGGAGGCAGAAAAAAAAATTACCGTAATCGTTTGTTGTAAACATCCAAAAGTTCACAGATTCAACTTTAACTCAACAATTTCATGTTTAATAGGTTCTTGTGCAAGTACAAAGGTAAAAGTCTGCACCAACAGAAGCTCCTCTTTCCCACAGAAAACACTGCTCCTCAAACGCCTCGTCAGTAGTCCCGCCTTTAATTCCGTGACTTTGTGACATCACATTACAACACCATGTCACACAATTGCGGAATTTATGCCTCGCATCTAGTTTGGCATCTAAGTATTGATTCAGCACAGCTACTCTGTTGTTGTTGTTGTTGTTGTTGTTGCCTGCTCAGGCGTGTGAGAGCTGACCAATCAGAGCAAACTGGGTATTCGGGAGGTTTTTAAAGGGACAGGAGCTAAAACAGAGGGGGATAGAAATGCTGTTGTGTTTTTTGAGCATGAAGCAAGTTAAACGTACTCTAGCAGCAACCCAAAATAAAAATTAAGAGCCTCTAGCCTCTTTCTTGCGCTACAAAGTCGCCACGTTTTCCAAAACTCAGCCATTAGTCTTGTGGGTACAAAGCTAGCAAAACTACCAATGTAATAAACCAGATTCATCCTTTAAATCTTTGAACGCTTGACCCTGAAAATCTTCAATTTAAATTCCTTAAATAAATCAATCAGGGTGGGAAGCAGCCCACTCAGAGAGAAAAAAGGAAGCCTCAGGTGTTTTTTTCTTTAAATGCACCGTGATAAATACATTTGAGTTGTAGCTTTAATAGTCATTGATGGCGAGCCCCTGCTGGTTAAGTGATGATTAGCTCCATCAGTCCATCATTCTGACTCTGTCAAAACCCATTTCTGCCCCCCTCCTGCTTATCATTCATGCCTCCTCTGGGTTGGACGGTCTCGCCGGCATCAAAGACCCCTAAATGGACTCCAGGCTCGGGAGCGATGCGTCTTCATCTCGCTGCTTCACACTCCAGAAAATAGGCTAATCGGCGAAACCAGCGCTCCAAACCCCTGCTAATCTTCTAGAAGACTCACATTTACTTTAGAGCTCTGGCACCTGTCTTATCTGAGGAGAGACGGGGGTGCAGAAATCTGGTTAACCTTTGGCCTCCAACCATGAATCAGAGTGAATCTTTAACATTTTAAACATAAAAGCGTGAAGGCGGCGGTGGATGTTTCCTCCGCGGGCTCGTTCTCCTATTTAATTGAAAGGTCGGCCTCTGAAATCAAAGTTCAGTCGTTCCTGCACTGCATGCGGATGGAATATGTGTCTTAACCGCCATTTAAGACGGCGTAACGATCCCCGCGCAGGACGATATCTTCAATACCTCCTAATGGTTTTAGCAGCTGACCCCTGTATCGGCTGACACCCTCCCTCATCGCCTCGCCGCCGCTGTAAACAGAGGAGATTCCTGCAGCCGACGCTCCCTCAAGTGGCAAAACATAATAAGTCGCTCCTCATGAGCATTATCACCATGTTGGCTGCTGATTTCCCTTTCGTTCCCTCCTTCAGGCTGCAGTGAATGTGGCTGTGAGCTCCGACGGCTCACTGAAGACTCCAAGTGGACGAAAGAGGAAATGTTTCAACATCAGCTGCAGCTGAGATAAAACGAGCGTTTCCACATATTGTTAACGTGATCTTTGTTTGATGTTTTTTTTTATCTGATTCCTGGGAAAATACATTCGTTTTAAAATGTGCTGCTTGGCTCTGATGCATGAAAGTGATTAAATAACTGTACTGTCGTGGAGTAAAAGTAGAATATCTGCCTCCAAAATGAAGCGATGTGGACGTGTAAAGTAGCAGAAAATGGAAATGAGTGAAAGTAAAAGTACCTCTGAACTGTACTTAGTTACATAAGATCACTGGACATGAGACGAATGATTCCTCACGTCTGTATTAATGCACATCACGTACATTTTTTGCAAAGGCGTTTTTTACAGACAGACCGTTAAACCTTTTTTCCACCCACTGTCATTACAGCATAGAGTCACTGTTGTCAGACTCATTAACCTGTATTTTGTCCATTTCCCTTGTTTTCTAAAGGGGGCTTTGTCTCATTATAACCCTCATGCATCTGATAAAACACCACTTTTAATACAAAATGAATTAAAGTATATGGAAAATAACACTTTTTGGTGTTTTTCATATAAAACAGAGGCATAATGTAAAATAATCTGATATTTAAAGGGTTAAAATCCTGAAAGTTAATGGATATTTGGTCATTTTTATTAGAACTGATGTTGGTTGACCCAGCGACAGTTAAAAATAACAGAATATTTAATATTTTCATATTTCT
>OMLP01044670.1:29934-40792 GCA_900302685.1 Spondyliosoma cantharus
TATTTTCATATTTCTTGTACAAAGTGTGTTCTTTATAGAGTAACTGCACCAGTTAAAGGTGCCATTTGTAAGAATTTGGCCACCTGTCCCAAACAAATAATGAGCAGCACATGAACAGCTGCTAACTGTAGCTGACGCCTACATTACCCACAATGCAACTGAGCCACTGAGCGACATCATCGTAATTTATCGAGACTACATGCAGCTTCTTCTGGAGCCACAAAAAGCTTTTTACGACTTTTTATTCACGTATTGTACCGCCCCAAGAGTGTTTGTCAACGACGTCCTTAAAGGGCAACGCCACCGTTTTTTTACGTGTTTAACAGCAGATAAACGAGCCAGGGAAGGAAGAACTGCTGATTATCTATTCGAGCTGGAACGTATCGAGCCGGTGTCGGCCTCATTAGTCACCTTTAGACCCAAACTAACTGAACAAAACACTCTGACGAGCGGAGCTGGTTCTCGAGTAAAGATCAGAGTGAGAAACTGCAGACTGTGTTCTTATTTTATTGTGTTTAATGAAAAACAGAAACTAAACTCGTAGCTCAGCTTTGTGCGCGAGTCTTCTTCCATCAAGCCACACATACCAAATAAAAATCTCAAATTCATTTAAATAAAACAACTCGTGCTTTCAGTTCAAGTCTCTTCGTCACGTTTGAATCGAATCGTCTTCAGCTGGTCTTCAGTCTCTTCGTCGCTCCGTCGCGTGGCGCCTCCTCCTCCTCCTCCTCTTCCTCTCTCTGGTCTCTTTTGGCAGCTCGGCTCGCGTCGCTCGTCTTCCCCTCGCTGTTCACCTCAAAGCTGCTTCCTGCCTGATTCTTCAGCTCCCTCTTGTCTCGCCGCTCCTCCATCTCGCCGATCTCCTCAGCGAATAGGGTTTTTAGCGCTGGAATGAGCCTGGGGAGGATTTTAAGGTCCCCGAAGCGAATCTGAGCAAAAAGAGGAAATGGAGAAAACGGTCAAGTGGCTGCAGAGTCAGAACTCCTGAAGGGGACAGAATCTGATCTCACGTCTGAGAGGGAGGAAATAAAACAGTCTGAAGCTCTCACAGTGACACACAAACCTGACTTCAAAACACACAAACATTCAGTTTCCTCAGTTTCAGTTGGTTTCTGTCGACCCGTCAGAGAGGAGAACTGATGCCTAAAACCTTTCTGCTCGTAGTTCTGCAGTATTTACAATATTTTAATGCATTTGGTGTCAGATGTAAAGCACTCTGAGTGTCCTTGTTGCTGAAAAGCGTTTTTATTCTTGGACCGAAGAACTGATTAACTGCGGCTGATTCATTTTGTTCTGGTCACTTTGACTCAACATCATTAGCGTTTCAGAGCGAGTAAATAACTGGATGCAATTAAATTTGCTGCAGTTAAACAAAAACGAGACAGAACTCATTTGTTTTTTTGGCAAAAAAAAAAAAGGGGGAAAAGATTAACATTTTATTTGTGTTTTATCTCAGTTTTCTAAATCTAAATTCATTCTGGTTTTAATTTCTTGTCTAAAAAAAACAAAGTGAGAAGGATGTGAAGAGGTCAAACAGGTCGGCCGTGTTGTTACGTTAACAACTTATAATGATGTGAAAAGACGGTTTAATATTTAAAGGAGATGAAACAAACTGAACGAAGCTCAGTCGAGGTTCACTAGTTTTATTTCTGGAGCTTTAACACGAATCTCTCGCTTTAAATCACTGTTGTTTTGTTTTACTTCCAATTATTATATTGGCTGCAGAGTTTTATGTAAATTAATGTTATTTCACAACATTTGGTGTCTTTTAATCGGCCTGATGCAGGACTTTGTCTTTACTTCTCCTTCAGTTGTTTGTTGGACACCCGTCAGTGACGCCTCCTGTATAAATAAATGTTGATTGATTTATTGAACTGGGGTCGTTTTCCTCCGCTGGATGATTTGGAACGTTTGGTACTTTTTGGCTCTCCGGAACAACAAACACTCGGTGGAGAATTTATGACGCCAGAGAAAACAGAAAAGTTCATCCAGGACATTTTATTCTTCTATTTATTATTTATTCCCTTCAAATACAGATGAACGTGAGGAGTGATTGACGGCTGGATGTCACAGAGGGAACTACTGCGTCTCTGAATACAGGATGTTTCCTTTTTATAATATGTTAAAACTGAGGAACTTGAATATTTGAGTTGATCATCAGGACAATAAGTTCTGTTTTTAATGATGGTGTGTCGTCTCGTTAGTCGTCTGTTTGTCCAGGGTGGATTTCTTCTCGCTTATTTTACCTCCAAAGTTTAACAAACTGAATCTGTAGCCGACTCTTTTCCTCTGTGTCCTGTGCATCGTAGCTTTTAGCCGTTATCTGGTACGATATACGTATTGTAGCGTTATGTTTTTGATTTTTTAAGTGGGATAATCATCTTAAAGAAGCAAGAATCCAGCTTTTAATACTTAAACTTTAGCCACTGGTGCTACAGACATGTTATGTTCTCATTAAAAGCTAAAAAAAAGAAAGATGTATACAGAGAATCAGTGTGGAACAACCTGAAATGTTTGTTGTGAATGTGTAAAAATTACACAGACAAGAAAAACACTTCCCCCTTTCAGAGGAAAGCTGTCGAGTGTTTTTTTTTTAAATCCTCTCCGCAGCGTTTGAGGCAACGCGTGGACGAACATACTCACTCTCATGTGGTCGAACGATATCCCGACCCTGTCAGTGAAGTCTTCACTGAACAGAGGGATCTTGGCGTAGCGCTGGCTGAAGTGGTTCAGCATGATGAACTCGGCGTTCATCCTCATGCCGATGCCGATGGCCTGGGAGGTGGTGCTGTCAGAAACCGGGAGCATAAAGTCAAGATCTGTGTTACTCTGCTCTCGGAGGGAAACTTTCAGCGGGAATATTGTTTTCTGCGGGCGTAAAAGGTGCTTTTTGAAGACGGATTCTCACTCCGACACCATAAAAAAGGTGCCAGAAATCGAAGTCAATATCTGCTGCGGAGGTGTAAAGAAATTTAACAATGCGCTCGAAAAATAGCTGCAAACGGCCAGTAAAGTGTTTTTGTTGGCTGCTGCAGTTTCTATTAAAACGTTGAAGCTCGTTTTTAATCACCTGTGTCTTTTCTCCACAGCTTCCTCCTCCATCCCGTCCTCCAGCGTCGCCTCGTGGATCAGTAACGTTGCATTCTTTCCTAAATTAAAAAAAAGAAAGAAAGGCAGAATCAGAGTCCTGAATCACAGACGAGCACTCGCAGCCCGCTCGGCGTCCCCGCAGGAAATCAGGTCATCGGCGTAATCGAGAATCGGCACGCCCCGTTTGTCCGCCGAGTCCAGGCCATCTATAATGAACCGGCGTGGGGATATACTCGCCGTCTCGGGGAGGCTTTGCTTGGACAGAATCCAGTCAAGCAATTTAAGAAGAGTCAATGAAGTGGGATCCCGCAGGAACCATTAGAAGAGCCCGCCTGCCAGCTCCGAGAGTGATCGAAAGCATTAAGAGATATCGGATAAATTATTCAGAGCGGGTGGTGTAGTGGAGACGACCTTATATGAATCTCTGTAATACTGAAGGCTTGAACGCTCAATTTGCTATTACCTGTGTGTGTGTGTGTGTGTGTGTGTGTCCAGTGAAACGTGGACTTTAATCATTGTGAGTGCTACTAACCGATGTGTACGAAAGCGTCGCAGGGCATCGTGTCGCCGGAGAACGCCAGTTTCCATCCTGACCGATGACTGAAGCTGCAGCCGAAGGCGTTCTTACAGTGACGCACAATGCACGTCTCAAACTGAAACACACACACACACACAAAAGTAATGAGTAACTTTTAAACTTAATGTTTAAAGGTGTTCAGAGAGCTGCAGACCTTCTCCAGGTCGTTCTTCTTCAGCAGCGCCTGGATGAGCGACTTCGTCCTCTTCGGCGGCTCGGCTCCGTCGTACAGAGATCTGTTGGGGATGAAGCTGAAACGCAAAACAGGCGACGTCAAGCACACGTACATGTAACTGCAGCTGTCAGAGAGGCAGCGGAGACGTCGCGTCGTTAGCCGACAGAAACTAAAGAGTTTATCTGAACAGTCAGAGATGGAAAATAACTTCTGCTTCTGCACAATTCATGTTGTTTCCCCCCAAATCATTCATTTCCTTCACACTTTTTAATGTGAAAATGCTGATATTCTTAACATATATGTCAAAAATTCAAAGATGTTATTTTACTCTCTGAACGGCTAACAACAAGCTTTAGGTGAAACCTAAACTACGGAAGAGGATTAGGGACAGAAAGTCAGAAGTCTGACTTTATCCTCTGACTTGGTTTGTTGATTACAGTTGGACTAATAATCCGACAGTGTTTTACTTCAAGTAAAGACAAGAGAAGTGAACTTTCTTCTCTCTTCTCCCACTAATCATCTGAAAACTCCTCAGAGTCGTGTTCTGACGCAGTGGAGAGGCTCAGACTTGGGCTGCAACTACGTTTTTTGTTCTATAAAATGTGTATAAAGCTAAATTTGACATCAGATTTGCATTATTTCTTAAGCTGAGCACACACACACCCATAGCCTGAGAACATAAAGGTGAAGTGTTTCTCCAGTGAGGCGCTACAATATACAAATAAAATGTCCTGGATCGTCTCGACTGTGTTGTGCGTCCACGTACTTGATGTGGTCGAGGATCTCCTCACAGTAGTCGTGGTACTGGTTGAGCCAGCTCATGATCCCGGCCGGACCCACCAGGTAGACGGGACTGAACGGCTTCCCCATCGCTGCCTGAAAGATAAAATGTTTCGTATTTAAAGAATATTTATTTTTATTCAGACATAATCTGAATCATGGTTTCCTCCACATACCAGAGCTCTTCTCCTCTCGTACAGCATCATGAGCAGCCCCTGAAACCAGACGATGTTCAGAAGCAGCTCACTTCACATTTAATCTTTCATTTATCAAACACGTTCGCCGTGTATTGACGCCGCTTACTGTGTGGTGGTCGGCGTGCATGTGAGAGACGAAGACGGTGGAGATCTTGGACAGAACGTCGTCCACCTTTCCTCCGTAGTGTCTGCAGAACTGCCCGAACGTCCCCTCGCCACAGTCCAACAGCACCGACTGACTCGGGCTGCAGGAGGAAAATCACGAGCGCCGGGAAAAACAAAAAGTTGACAGAAATTGATTTCAGGGTGCAAACCAGCGATACACATCATTACTTATTAAAAGTGTTTCAGTTTCTTTTCTTTTTTACAGAAACACGGATCTCTCGACCTCTTCATCTCTGCTGGACTCCGTGTTTATCAGCGCCGGCTGTTTTGGTGAAACACTGTTCAAACCCCGATTTAAAATTCTAGTGAAGATGTCGACAGTTCAATAATAGAACAGGTACAGAAGACGCTAACAATAAACTCGGCTGTCAGGTTATTAGATACACTGTGTTCAAACTAATGCAATCTCATGTAACAGCGCTGCAACGAATCCTTAAAAAGGGGCCCGGCGGAGTCCATTCCTTGTAAACAAAAGTTAGATTTGCGATCAGCGTTCCCATTTTAAATGCGCTGAGTGTATTCTTGAGGTTTAATAAAGATGAACGCACATCCTTCCTCATTAAACACTTCATTTTTCAGAGGTTTGACTCCCTCTTCTCCGCCTTTGTGTAACCATCGCGTCAGGAAATGTGCGTCATGGCGGTGCGAAGGCAAACAAAACCGCTGAGCAGCTTTTAGAGCGAGTTTTTAATGTTCTCGGTTCGACTGTGCGATCGTTTCAGAAGCTGCGGTGCTGCCGGGATGTTACATCATTTTGTCCGTCGCAATAAAGAGATAAAACGAAAACATGCAGGCAACACCTGAAGAAAAATGAGAAGTTAAGAAGAGGAAGTCGATTGTTTTAAAGCAGATTTTCTTTCTGTGTTTCCGACTTTCCTCCGAACGTTCACTGCAGTTTACTGTCGACTGTCGTCTGGTTTCCTCCAGGCGACGAGTCGTAACATTTATCATCTCCCGTTTCATTTTTCCATCGTTACGTTCGTTACAGGCTGCAGCTCATATTGTGTAAAATGTTTTAAAGTGATGCTAAATCAAAAGAGCAAACAATAAACTACAGGAGCTGAGGATTCGTACCTGATGTTTACTAAAGTGCAGCTGACGTTTCTGATCTTCATCGGAAGAGACGATCCTGTTCCCACGAAAACCACCTCGGGAAACTTTTCTCCTCGTCCTGCAGGAGAAAACACATTTACAGTAAACCTACAGATCAACTGAGCCACTGCAGACAGAACTAGACAATCAGGACATTATTGTCCAAATGAAGCTTCAAATGTCTCTGGTCATATTTTTAATAACATCACCCTAAAAGAAATACTTAATTTGAATAAAACGACTCATCGGATTAATAAATATCGGAGCTGGCACCAAGTGGACGCAGCAACATGATATAATCTTTTTGTTTTTGCTACAAATTTACAGCAACATGTGATTTGGCGCCCCCTACTGTCGTAAATACAAATCCCAGGTCTGGAACTGATGTAGAAGCTGATGTTTGAAGGTTTGAAAGTGACCTAAAGTGGCTTTAAACTGGATGATAATAACATCAAGCGTCATTGAAGAACCGTCCACTTTGAAGACAGGAACATTGTGTTCTGGTGTTTCTCACCACGAGGTGCCGTCGCAGCGTCGGCGGAGCAGATCCTCCTGCACTCGTCCACTTCTTCCAGAAAGTTCGGGACCTCTGAAGCCTCTTTCACAAACTCCTCGGTGTTGCAGGAGGGGATGCAGTCTCTAACGAATCAAACACAGGAGTGAGGACGACACACACCACTGCCCCGCAAAAAACACACTGCCGGGGAAAAACACTGCACACCGCATCTGACCTTCAGGCGCCTCGACAGTACTTGACAGAAAACCGCGAAGAAAAAAAAAAAAACCCTGACACGTATAAGACGAGGTTAAAGAGAAGAAAGAGGAAGAAAGCGGCTGAGAGCAACGGCCCGTCCCAGATTGTTTTCTGTGACAAGGCAGCGCTGCGAGCTGCCGAGTAATGTCGGCTAAATTGGGGGGATTGAAGGACAAACTAACCTTTGCCACTCCATTACAGGTCTGAGCTGGAACTTGAGGAGACACTCGGCTCTGACGTTGGGGATGTGCAGGGCAGCCTGGGGCTCCTGGGGATAACACACACACACACACACACACACACACACACACAAAAACAAGTTGTTTCTGATGTTTTCTTATAACCACTCTTCACGCGGCGTTCTTCATTCATCACTTAGTGAACTCGGCCTTCTGAGGCAAAGTAGAAATAAAGTTTCTGAGAGCCGCCGGATGAAAAACTGTGATGAAAACAAAAACTCCAACGTGTTTACTGAGCTGCTGGGAAAACGTGTCGAATATCAGGAGTGTCGTGGTTTTCTGTTCTACAGCCGAAATCAAACTAAATGAGCTTTTAATTTGAAATAAATCGAAAGCAGCTGAGACCAGAGGAAACTCCGGCAGCAGAGAAGACGATGGTTATTTATTTTATTATTTATTTGGGTTTTTTTGGTAGGAGGGTTCACTCTGGACAGATGTGAGGAACCAAACTTTTGAACAAACTGAATTTCTGTCTTCTGTTTATTGTTGAATCTCTGAATATTATCTGTTTGTCTGAACTGAACTTTCCCACTTTATTTCATTGGGGACTTTCATTTTTCCCTGTAATTCCCTGTAAATATAAATATATGTTGTTTTTGTTTATATCTTCGTGTGTTGAGGCTCGTTTGTTGGCATTTCACTGGCGGCACCGCCACAAGCTCGTCCGACCCAAAACGACACCAGGATGAAGTCAAGCTGCTGTTGTAAAAAGAAGAATCTCAAAATGTAAATCAGAATAAAAATGTTTAAATTAAATTTGAATCGTGTCACAATTTCAATTCTCGTGATATATAATTTTCATTACGTTTATACTTTTACGACACAGCTGTCAGTGCTGGAAAAAAAATGTTCAAGTAGAAAACTGAAATGTGGATTTGGAGGATTTTGACGCCCCTAATAAAATATCCTACGTGTGAAATGACGGCTGAAGAAAAATAAGATACACAACAGAGAACAGAGAACGTTATCGCCGCAACACTCGATTACTTTCATTAATCTACTGATCTACTGTCCAATAATGTTGTGATAAATCGTCTGAATTCTGAAAAATGATAAAATCAAACAGTAAATCCAAGAATTTAGCTCCTCTGGGTGATTCTGACTCATTGTAACGTGATGCCTGTATGTAGTCAGTCCGCTCAGAACAGCAGAATACCTTTGAGGTGCAGGACTGGAGCTGCGGGAAGATCTCGGGGTGAATCATGTTCAGCTGAGCCTGAATCTTGTGGCTTCTGACGTTGTGGACCGTGCTGGCGTGTTCGTTGAGGATCAGGTGTTCTGTTGTGGACGGAAACCTGCAGAAACGACAGAATAAAACTCTCAGCGTGTTCGACTGAATGTTTAAATTAGCTAAGATTCTTTACGGAGTCTGGTTTCTCAGAGTGGGAGAGTTCAAACCTCTCCATCCACTTCTTGTATTCATCTGTGTTCAGAACCGAGTCCGGAGTCATGTGGACGACCAGCACCGCAGGATCCTCCGAGCCTCCGGTTTGGTATCTGGAGGGGACGACAGAATTAATTTAAGTATATTTTCTCGCATACATTCATTTAGATTATGCGAGAAAAGACGGATAAATCGAACCTTCTCAGCTGCCGGTTGTTGCAAACAGATTCGACGAACTCCTCGGACGGACACTCGACGATCACAAACACCGGTCCCGGGTCAGTGGGAGTGCAAACCTGCTCGGGTCGGATCTGAAACAGAAGCGGCGTCAGTTCAGACGGTTCAGAGCTGCAGCCTGATAACAGAGGTCGTATCAGTGAAGAGCATCTTTGCACGTCACCTCTTTCCCCTCGTACGTGATGCTTCTCCCGTCCTTCAGAGCTGATATGAGCGGGCCGATCGCTGCTGTGCCTCTGTGGGGACAAAAGGTTTCATAACAGTTTGAGTTCTGATCTCAAGTTCTGGACGACTGTGATAAGAACGATTCTCATTTCACACTGGAGGATAAACGATGAGTTGCTGCCTTAATTTCGAGCATCGCACGATTCATTTTCTGCCTTCCGGTACATTTTCATGCATTTTCAATTTATGGTGGAGCAGTCTGTCAAAATAAAAGTCCTCTGCTACATTAATGTGTTTATTTTGAGGACAAATGTCCTAATCTGCAAATATTTCTTTATAATCAACCGATTAATCATTTGCACAGTTCCTCAGAGTCCAAAGTGACGTCTGCAGGATGCTTTTCTGTCCAACCAACAGTCCACAACACAAAAACTCTTCATTTACTGTTGAAAATGATGAAGAGAAGCAGTAAATCCTCACGTTTTAAACGATTAAACGATTATTAAATCAATAGCTGGCAACTCGTTGTCGCAGCTCTACGTATCAGTGGGAGAACCAAAAAAACAATCCACTCAAACTCAGAAAAATAAAACTATATTAGTAGAAGAAGAAGTGGAAGACAGAAGAAGAATAATCCACTCACACAGGTAAACCGAGCTCCTTGGCTTGAAGCACTAAGAAATTCCCTTTCTTGGGGTGAAGCTGCAAAAATTAAAAGCAGAGAAGAAGAAAGTAAAAAAGTTCCTTCACGTGTTCATCGTATTTCACAGACATGACAACATGTCGAACGCGTCTCACCTTACATATGAAGGAAACCACCAGAGAAGTGTCTCTGGTCACATCTTGTCTTTCACCTACAAGACGACAGGTGATGAGAACACGTGTTTGTTCGTCATAAACAGATTCTGACAGGTGGCTCTCAGCCTCACAGGACAATCTGCTCCTGCACTCACCTGGACTTCCTCTGTGGCTGTTCGCGTGGGCGTCGTCCGTCCTGGTGGAGGCGGGACTTCGAGGCGGGCTGCTCCTGCCCGACCTGGGGGAGAGTTTCCTGTTCTCACCCCTCGACTGAGCTGAAGAGTGAGGACAGAAAAGAGTCGGTGAAAATCAAACGGCAGAAAAGACTCTAAAAAAACCTGAGCGCGAATGTTTGAGCTCACCAAATATGGGCACTTGATAAACGGTCATCGTGTGGTCTGAATACGCCTCCTCCGTGTACGGTCGCACAGCTGGAAGCGAGTCACACAGTCAGCATCACATGGTACTGAAGTCATTCAGGAAATAACGCAGTTATACAGTGAAAGCTAACATACACAGCTTGATCGCTTCCAGTGGTCCAGAAAATGACTTGATGGCGTTCAGATAGTTCTCCTTGGATGAAGAAGAAGAAGAAGAAGGATGAGGAGGAGAAGAAGAAGAAGAGACACAGTCAGTGTAAAGTGAATAAACGTTCGATCAAAAACACGTTGACAGTGTGTGTCGCCGTCTCTCACCAGCTGTGGAGGTCCAGACAGGACACACTCTGGAACACCGGTGTCCTTCAACGTTAAAATCATCCCTGCAGAGGAAACAACACAGTGAATCAAATATGTTCGGTTCAAACATAACAATCAAATTAATACATCAAAATCATCTCCAGCAGCTGATTGACTTCCAAAAACAAACCTGTGTGTGAAGCTACATTCAGCAGAAGAGGAAGAATACGAAGACAAAGAAGAAGAAGACAGTAAACAAAGAAGACTGCAAACAAAGAAGAAGAAGAAAAAGAAGAAGACTGTAAACAAAGAAGAAGAAGAAGAAAAAGAAGAAGACAGTAAACAAAGAAGAAGAGGAAGACAGTAAACAAAGAAGAAGAAAAAGAAGAAGACAGTAAACAAAGAAGAAGAAGAAGAAGACTGCAAACGAAGAAGAAGAAGAAGAAGAAGACTGCAAACAAAGAAGAAGACTGTAAACAAAGAAGAAGAAGAGGACAGTAAACAAGAAGAAGAAGAAGACAGCAACAG
>OMLP01044670.1:44108-60567 GCA_900302685.1 Spondyliosoma cantharus
TGTAGAAATATATAAACTTTAAAAATTATGTAGGCCTTTATTCCACTTTACACAGATAAAATTGCCACTTTTATTCTTACGTCTAAATAGAAAGACACAGAAGTTGTATTTAAATGTACAGTTTAACAGAGCTCATGTATGCCCACTCTACATTTGCAAAATATATAAAATATTTCATAATATATGTTCTATTTAAGTCAATTTATAATTTACAGACCCTAAACCTTTATAAAAAAAACTATCTCATTTTAAAATATGTTACAGTGGTGGTCTTGGTCTGTCTGTGTATTTCCCGCGGCACAGATGCTACATGAATTTATTTATTATAAAAAATAATATATGGATTATTACTGGCAGCTGTGTGTCTCCCTGATCCTCTGGTTCTTTTGTGACGACACTACTGTAAAGACTATATCGGCTCAATACAGTGTAGAATCGTAATTAATGCAATGTAGCTCAGATAATACTATAGATCCAAGATGAAACTTGACACTGATACTGAGAGAACAGATGCAACTACACACCCTTTTAAATTAATATACCCTCAGTCACATGACGGTCCGTCTCGGTGTCGAATGCCTCGTCACAGTTGTTTTCCTTTATCGTTACGTTGCAGGTCACCTTCATTATATTCTGCACGAACACAGAAACACACCTGATGCTCTCACGTTCAGAAAAGAGACGCGACACACTTTCTCTTTCTTTCTTTATTCATATATCAGCATATAGTCCAGTGCACGGTGAGGACGGCAGCCTCTCAGCACTGACTGGACTGCAGGTCTAACATGATTCTGACCACCAACACTTTTTAAACTGCTTTTATACCCAGAGAAGCAAAGTTCCATTAAGATACCAAACACAATGCTTTCAGTTACGTACATGGAAGAGGTGGGACAATTCACAAAGAGCATGATTCCAGTATGCTGAAGAAGAATCTCCAATCAAAGACTCCACACGATTTTGGTTCTATAAATACAAGTTCCAGGTTATTTTCTTTGTTGCTGTTTTTTGTTTTTTTTTGTCTTAAATCACTTTACTAACCACTGAGATGCATCCATGATTGATTGATTCAGCTGCTATTATACTTACATGACTGTGCGTTCGGTGTGTGTGTTTGTGCACGAGAGAGAAACAGAAGTGTTTAACGTTGATATATTATACAGACATGACTGAAATTAACACCACTTTAAGTGCAAATGGTGTTTTTCTTTTTCTTTTTTTCAGGCTTTACAATTCTCTTTTAACACTGCAATAAGGGGACCAAGCAAATTTACACGAGGATTTGTTTTCTTTACGTTGTTGTCTTTTTTTTTCTTTTTCTTGTTTTTTTTTTTTTTAAATGTCTCTATTGTTGCAGACTGGTGTTTATTTATTGATGCATTTACTGTGTTGTTCTGCTAATCAGTCCATATACATCGGTGAGCTGGGAGACGCCGGCATCTGATCCAGGAGCCTGCAGACGTAACCGGCGACGTCCACCGAGCGCTCCTCGTACATCTGGATGAACGGATCTTTCTGGAGTGGAGAAAGAAGATTTATACGTCAGTAGAAACTCAAAAAACTGAACGTAAGGAAACTATGAAAGTATGCAGAGGTCAGTGTGAACTCACCAGTAGCTCTTTGTACTTTGGCCTTTTTGACTCGTCCTTTGTAAGGCTTGAAAAGAGATGAAAAAGCAAAGTGTTAAATGGAGAAAGAGGCAGTTCGGCTGCTTGTCCACCAGGGGGCAGAAGAGCAAACAGATTCTTCATCTTAATAAATCTGTCATCATGCTGCAGAATGTTTCCTTACCACAAGTTGACAAAGGAGATGAATTTGGGAGAGAAGCGTCTCTCCTCGGAGTTGCTGAGCTGTGGCGGGTCTCCCCTCACCACCTGGGTCAGCTGGTCGAACACACTGTTCCACTTCGGGTAGGGAAACCGTCCTGTGGCCAGCTCGTACTGAAACACATGATATACATAGAACATGAGGACGGCAAACTGATTATCAAAGTAATTTTAATCATTTACTTACGATCAACCGATCGATTAATCGACTATAACTGTAGCTACGTGTGAGGCTCCTCAGATGAAAGTACTTAAAACTAAATACCTGAAATTTTGATTCTGTTTATTTCTTTTGTTTAACCGTCTGTGTCGTGTTGCGACTCACCAGTGTGATTCCCAAACTCCAGACATCTGAGCGGACGTCGTAGCCTTGCCTGGACGCGCTGGGGTCTATCCGCTCCGGCTGCAAAACGAAAACGGGAAACAGATTACAATGTTGGTTCTGAAACAACAGCAAATAAAAAAATTCCAAAGGACGATAATCCAAGTTTTTTTTTTACATATCCTGAAAAACCACATGTGCAGGAAAGAGAGCTGCATCTTATCCACCAATATGTTCTACTGCAATGATATCATCGTGATGACTATATCAGGATGTACACTGATATATTACTAAGCTCTAGAGAGAAATAATCAGCATCTGAAAACATTTCCATCGGACACCAGGCACTTAAATAATTCAGGTTTATGATCTAATGAATATCATTTTTCCTATCACGTGACAATATATTTTGATTCTCCTGAAACGTAATATGAACAACACGAGAGTCCGCTGATCAACAAACCTACTGATTATTACACTGCAGCACTTCTAAACATAAATCAGATTTTATGAATGAGGCTTCTTCGACTTTCATTGCAGTTTTTTTTGTACAGTTTTTAAATCAGAGACGTTGTGTTTAGTCTTGAAATGCTGCTGTGAGTTTCGACGCCCACCAGATGTCACTGTGTGTGCGTGTGTGCGTGTATGCGTGTGTTTGTTGAATTTAAAGCTCTGAAGCTTCAAATCTTTTCTCCGCATTCAAGCGTGCAGTTCTGGATTGCTGCATGGTTTCCACGTCGTGTTCTCTGTTTGTCCGAATCGAATGAGCATCGAATGAGTTTTCCAGCAGCAGTGCGTTTGTATTGATTTAAGTTCAAACACTGTGTCACCCGATCATCCACATCTCACTGTTGTATTCTGCGTGTGCTGCCTTTATTCTCATGAATGCTTTTGCCGTTTACCGTCCGTCGCCTTCGCCAACGGAGTATAAAAACCCAATAACTCACAAACTTGCCCAACAGAAGGGCATACAGGGTGTGTGTTGGGGAGGCAACTTCTCAAATTGCAAAGGGAACATTTGAGATTAAACTGGTTGATAAAAAGAAAAATCCCAGGCGGCATAAAGCTTCATCTGCACATCAGAAGAAACTGTAGATTTCTGTTCAGGAGTCAGATTTTAACTGGAGTTTAATGATGTAAAAAGTGTTTAATACTCAGTCATGTGGGGACCTAAAATGCTTCTGAAGCAGATGTTCAAACATAAATCCATCGCTGCAGAGAAAACCCGAGCAGCTCATCACCGCTGGGCATGTTTTCACCTGCTCGTGCAGATGGCATCGGCTCTCACATTACGGAGCGCGTTCCCTCGTTCCTGCCTCTCGGGACTGCAGCGAGACTCTGCATGCCTTACAAGACCGCTTCTGCCAATTCTGTCACTCCCAGCCTCCCCACAAGCCGCGCAGGAGACGCGGTAACGAGGTGTGTCGAACGCTGCAGAAACCTCCTGCTGCTGTGCGGAGAGACGAGAAGGAAGCACCTCGTTGGCCCATTTACAGGCCTGATTTAGATGCTGATGTCACCCAGCAGAGCGGGACAGTCTGTGCTGCAGCACTGATGGTTTATAAAGCAGCAGCTGAACTGCTGCAGAGAGCCCGAGTCACATCTGCCAACACTGGAAGTGTTTAATCTCCACAATCACAGCAAATAAACTGTCTGACATATTAAGAGGACTGCAGAGGAAACGATTAGAAAACTATTTTTATAATCTATTAACTGTTTGGCGTGATCTGCTCAATAAAAGTTCCAGCTTCCTTAATGGGAGTATTTCAGTCGTTTCCATCTCTTATCATACTAAACTGGACACACTTGGCTTTTTTTAAATCACTCTTAAAACAAAATGAGCAACTAGAAAAGCGAGACGTTAGGCTCCGGAAACTTCTGACAGGCGCGCGTCTTCATTTTCTGACAGTTTAAAGACTAAATGATTCCTCGTTCAATCAAAATCACGAAGCTCGATGTGACAGTTCACATCAGTCAATGTCAACTTCAATGATCGCGTCCCTCACCGCTTCTCACTCAACCTGCACCAAACCTCTGGGTATTTTTCACTTAACCTGACATGTTTGTATACTGTTCAAAACTCCAGCCTTCAAAACTTTACTTACACACAACACTGATCCTGGATCGTCTCTATGAAACATTTGTGCCAGGTGAGGGAAGGAGGCAGGAGAGGACAGAAGGAAATAAGGTGCAATGCTCGTGAGTCTTTGATGCAAAAGGAAACAAACACAACACGACGGGATGAAATGTCTTAAAATCCAGCGTTTTTTTTCAAGGATTATATTCAAAATCTAGCATCTTGTATCAGTATCCAGTATTGTGAGATGAACTGTTGCTAAAGAAAACTGTGCTGAGAGTTTTGTATAGAGAAACGTTTGAAACAAACTGTGCTGCTGTGACCGCAGAGAGCTGCGATTAAGAGTTCCTGCGAAACCCAAACTCCACATGCATCCAACACCTGAATGTGACCCGAGGCAAACGGCATGTGTTCTGCAACAACACATCCAAACAATAAATCAGAGCTCTCCAGCTGTACTGAGGTCAGTTTATTCTACGTCATTAAGCGATCAAACACCTGGAGAGAGTTGCCAGCTGGAAACAAGAAACCGGAGCGGAGATTCCTGCGGTGTGAGCTCACAGCCGTGGGAAGCTCCTGAGCGACTTCTTCAAACGCCGACATGAATGAAACTCCTGCCTCGGCCTTCCAGCGTGCGTGTTTGTGTGTGTGTGTGTGGTGGAGTGCCGCTGGGGTCATGATTGCGCCTCACCAAATTTAGAATGGAAACTGCTGTGGAGAGAAGAGGAGGAGGAGGAGGAGGAGGAGGAAGGGGAGCGGGAATATGCCCTCAGCTGACGTAACCCCCCCGACAGAAAATAACCTGGAGTGATGACGACGTGGTGAGGTCACCTGTTTGAACTGCCAACGATCTGCAGCTCTTTAGTTATGTTACACACACACACACACACACACACTGCTCACCAAACATGCTCTCAGTATCACGCAGTACAGAGAGGGACCATAAATTGATCGTTCAATTATTTTATTGTCCGAAAAAGCTGATCAGCTTCTGAAATGTGAGGATTGTGAGGCATTGATTCTCATTGTAACTGGAGGTGTTCGGTTCGAAACGTGCATGTTGGAAGGGTCCAGAGAAACAGACACACACATTGCATCATGGGAAATATAATCTTAACTGTCAATGCAAAAAGGAAAGCAATCTGCATCGTCGACTGCACCTTTAAAAAGGTCATAAACATCTTGACGGCTTCTCTGAAACGGGTCTGAGTCACAGACATCCGTTCTGTTCGTCAGCAGCATTTGAACGAGCGACACAATAAAACTGCTGCTCATGCGTCACCTGTCCTGATTCATACGCACCGGACGTTTTGTCAGAACTGAAGGCTCCTCCCACTCTCTGTCCTGTCCAAGGACTTACACTGCACAGATTATATGACGTAAAGTTTTAAATACCTCATAATCCAACACATCTTTAGACCTAAAATTCAGATGACTGGACTTCAGACTTCAGCAGAAACCCTGTTCAATTCATTTAACCACGAGCTTAGTTACTCACTGCCATGTATGGTCTGCAGCCTGCGTCTCTGGTTTTGGCGATGGAGTCCACCAGCTGACCGCTGATGCCAAAGTCACACAGCTTTATGTTGCCGTTCCTGTCCAGGAGGATGTTTGACGGCTTAATGTCTGAGGAGGAGTGAACAGAGGCAGCAGGTGAAAAGACTGAATCTGAAGGTTCACGATAAGATCAGCAAAGCACCTGGTGTTTTCTTACCCCTGTGTATTATTTTCAAGTTTTCTTTTAAGTGGTTAAGTGCCTTCACAGTCTGCAAAACACAGAGAAGGGTTAAGCAACAGGAGTCGAAAAAGATTTGCCTCTTTATTCTGGGAAAGCTGGACAGTTTGAACTTACAGCTAATGTTATTTTTCCTAATATTTCTTCTGGAATCACGTCGTCTAACGAGCAATATACAAATTTGTAAAATTTGTCTAACGAGGTAGCCATAAGTTCCATACAAATCCAACAGTCGCCCTGAAACACAAGAGATTCACACGTTAGAGACAAAACAAAAACGAAATGAGTTTGTGAATGAGCAGCTGAGACGTGAGCTACCTCTCTGAACAGAGCCCCATAAAACTGCACGATGTAGGGACAGTCGCTACTCCTCATGACCACGTCTAAGTCCATCAGCAGCTGCTTCTGCTCCTTCTCATCCACTGTTGACCGAATCCTCTGCGAAGGAAACGCAACACGCATGAAGTCTGGTTGACAAATAGCAGGTTACCCCCTTTAATCTGCATCTGAGGTAAATCACCTTCACCGCCATGATCTTGTTGCTCGGCTTGTGCACCATCTTATTGACGGAGCCGTAAGCCCCGCGGCCGATCTCGCCCAAGTCTTTGAGATCCTCGGCCGTGAAGTCCCAGTGCTGCTCCGGGGAGAGCTTCAACTTTCCTGACGACTCGATACTGTGTGTTCTCAGCCTCTCTCTGACAAAAGCACAAGGGGATGAGAGTTGCTACACGCTCAGAAACAAGCCTGTGACTGTCGTAGCCCTGGGTTACTCACATGTGCGGGTTCTGGAAGGGCGGCCCGGCCGTGTTCAGTGTGAATCTAGTCGTGGGTTTGATCGGGGGGTTGGCAAAGTTCAGCTTCAGGGCTTTGCGTTTACCTGAGCAGGAGAGGAAACGGTCACGTGATCAGATCTTAAATGAAGCAACGCATGTTGAGGATTGAGCAACACCAGAAGCATGAGAAGTCAGACTGACGAGGGCGAAAAACAACACAAACCATGAAATGAAAACAGAGGAGACGAGAGGTAAATTCATCCAAGTGAACTCAAATTCATGGATGTCATGCTTTCACAGAACGAGGGGATAAAAAGCGCGTCAGTGTAAACGGCTGTCACTAAATACATCCAAAAACATACTCACCTACGAGCCGGTCAGCAAATCTCAAGAAAAGACCAAACTAACAGTGAACGTGGTGAAAATAGCATTTCCTCCTGTCTGATCGAACCTACAGTGAGCAGCTGTTCAGGGACATAATAATGAGACTTCTTTTTAATTAAACAACACAATACGCCGGATGTTATGTGTGTTATCGATCTATACACGGAGGATCTGTTCAGACTGTGGCGACAAACGTCCTTGTAAAAGCACAATAAAGGATCTATTTACTTTCTGGTTTACGCAGCTCTTTTTAAATTGCTTTCCTCGGCTCAATAGAAGTTTTACAAATATAAAAACCGCAATGATTAAAAAAATGCGTAACAAGAGAAAGGGTGATAATTGAGCTTGTTTGAAGTCCGACGTGTCGACCGTTTAGCAGACGCCTCCTTCAGTCTGGTGCTTGAAGGGGAAAATGCTTTGAGGATTTTTTTATTTGCTGCGATACCTTTTGAATAATTCACTCACGGTTTTGGTCTTTTCGTGGGATTTCTTAGCAATAAGATAATGTAGAATAAGACCTTTTAAAACTTCATTTCCTCATTTCACAAAGTGCTGGGTGCTAAACGACGGCTAATAGCACTTACAGTCATGTGGATCAGTTAATATTATGACTACGGACCAATTACAAAGCTACAATTGCAGCCTTGTTATTCAATTTAGGAAAATGACTCCTTATATTTGCATACTGCAACACTTCAATACCTCCACTATTCTTCATATTACCTGTATCAGTCATAAACATATCCTCTAAATCTTACATTTGATGCAGAGACAGAAACATGCTGCTACAATCCCAAACACCTACGTACATTCACAGAGCACACACACACACACACACACCAACCCACAGATAAAAAACAAACAAGCGAGATAACGGGAAAAGAAAAAAACACGTAATACATGACATGCTTCTCAAGGCCAACTGCTTTGATTTCACCTTCAAAATGGGACAGCGCTCCACGCTCGCTCCACCCAGAAACACCACAAGAATGCGCACGCCTGAATTCCAATCGGCTCGAACGGAAAACAGCGCTTGAAATGACAAATCTGGAGTGCGTGTGCACCTTGTCTCGACAAGCAAGTGCTATGCTGAGGTGCACCCATGCCAAAACAACAGAAAAACAGGTAATGTGACAACACCACAGGCAATACTTTGGCTTGTTAGTCACACGCTGAAAACCAGTGAAGTAGAGCTTCCATTACAGGGTTTTTAGATGAATTAATGTCAAGGTGTGAGAGCTTTTCTATCACAATGAGGACTAAAAATCAGCTCAGAGGATCTTGTGCCAAAATTTAAATGGAAGCTCTGAATCTTAGGCTTGTGCCGATGAGGACAAACACACCTTCCCCACACGAAGATGCAACATGAATGAACTACCTGCGTTTTATTAAAGGTCCCATATTAAGCTCACTTTCAGGCTCGTGCTTTGTTTTGTCATGGCTGCAGCACCTCGATTCGCCTTCTGTCTGACCGCTCCTGTCTCTTTAAAAGCCGACCCTCCTCTGCTCTGATTGGTCAGCTCTCACAGGCCTGAGTAGACACAGTCCATACGTGTTTCCCCAATCCAGGGAATTTGCCTTTGCGGCGTTTGTCCCCGCCCCATTTCGGGTGAAAGCAGACCCTCTAATTTGTCTTTGCCAATTTAATAACATAAAAGAAGAAGAAAACCTTTTGGCTACAAAGGTAAACAATCATGTTATGTTGTTCTCAACCTACATGAGACAAAAGTAGAAGAGAACATCTAGGTTGTAGCCCCACTTACAGCTTTATACTGTTTATAAAGGTTCATTATCAGAAGGTAGGTCAACTCAATTTATGTGAATTATTAAGGTGTAAACACTCGACTCCTGGCAGTCGTTTGAGTGGCTGTTAAACCAAACTCCATTCTAAAAGTAGGGGATTTATGGAATCAGAGAATAAACTGCACCATCATGACGACTCTTTTCTGATCAGCATCCATCTACAGGCACAATCTGCACACGGCATTTCTACTCAGTAATGTCATTAAAGGGTAACTGCACCAGATTTTACATCTTAAGGTGCGTTTACAGGTTTGGAGCTGCACTAATGAATATGTTGAAAAAAAGTAGGTTAAAGCTGTTTGTGGCTCCAGAGGAAGCTGCGTGTAATCTGATAACTTGCACTCCAGTGATGTCACTCTGGCTGAGTTGCATTGTGGGTAATGTAGGTGCCAGGTTTAGAAAAGAAAGAAGGATGCTTGGATGGTGATATCGATTATATCATTTGTTTTTAAACAGTGTTATGGGACTCTTTCACTGTGGATTGAGCATTTTCACACTTTCACAGTATTTATTCAGCACCTAGACGTGGTTCAAAATCAAAAAGACATGTAAATCTAACTCTCTACAATATGGGACCTTTAAATTTCTTCACTGAACAAATACAAGTTCTGCTGTCTGACAATCTGCAGCTTGTTACCTGAGGCAGTCATATAAACCAGTGAACTGTTAGCTACCGGCACAAGCCTACGTGCACCCATCAGAAGTCTTGACTTGGATTAGTTGAGAGCAGCAGGACAGACTCCCCCATACCAGACTGTCAGGCGGAAACAAAGGGATGAGAACTGTTGGTGCTGAAGCAAAAGAGGTTTGGCTTACTTGGGGGAGCTCCAGACAGGTTTATCTGAAACCCTAGAGGTGAGAAGACAGCTTTTATTTTCTTCATATTTCACCTTTCAGTTTGCCAGCTTGTTAAGTCTTCTTGTTAGTCAGACTCGATGTTATGTCACCTCCCTTAAAATCACCTCTTCCTGCTTTAAAAAGGGCGTCATTTCACCCAACAGAACAGGACTAATCCTGCAGGTTTAGGGTTGAACAGTAATCACAGAAATTGGCCTTGCTTTGCAAAAACGTAATGAGAGTTTGTCACAGGTTAATCATATGGAGGGAAACGCATCAGCATGCACACGCAACTACAAGAGTGTGGTGAGGTATGGCACGTGTCAGTCGATGGAACAAATAGAGGGGAAAAAAAACATATTACAGTTTAATAAACATTTTCTCGGGACATCTCACCATCAGTCAGCATCATGTCAGGAGTTAGGAATCATTAGTTAGCAGCATTAAGGTAAGAAGGTGAGATATGGTGAGAGAAATGTGACCGAAAGCACAGGATTACATGACAGGGCCTGACAAATTAAGATTATTAAATCGAATAAATCTGAGCGTTAAAGGCCTGGATTATTATTACTGTTAGGATTAATTACAGTACTATCTTGTTCTTATTAAAGAGGTGAAGCAGATATATAAACGTAACATGCATCTCAGTCATAAATCCAATTTTACAGATCAATTAAAGCATCAAATGAAAGTGCAATCAAGGATCAAATCAACCAAACTGCTCACTATAAATATTATATTAAACATCATCGTTCAGAATATTTAAATGTCTAATGAAGCGTTATATTAAATCTGGTGATAATGCTTCACAGAACTTAATTAACTGGATTTCAAATTCATTTATGAAGTGAATTCAAATGTGTAGCTACCTGTTTCACTCTGACATCTCCAGCAGGTGTTGGACTCTGAAATTAAAATGAGACAGTGTTTGTACAGAGAGCAGAACATTAAAATGAACATTTGGCTCAGAGATTTATGTTGCAAAGGATGAAGCAGCTTCTGCATCCACTGAGCATTGAATCCCACACAACCTTACCATCAAATGTATAAATTCAATTCGGTTTTGCATCTTTGCACACCCAATATTAGAAGACTTCATATCATTTTATTGTTGTGAGTGTGTTTTGATGAATTCCGCATATTTAACAAGAACATGGCTCTCATTCCAGGGAAGCACAGTCAGCTGTAATTGTGTGGAAGAAGAATGAGCTCTAATTTGGGATGAACAGACGTCATGAATGTCAAGGCAGCTGTGATTCAAATACACGATGAATCACTGATGAAAAATATGCCGAACAGTGTATCTTAACGGTTTGTGACATCTTAACAAAAAATACTTATTAATTGCCTTCTATAATAAATGTAGCTATAGTTGCAATTTACAATTGCCGATTTTTCAAACGGAGTTTGGCGAGATTTTCCCCCAAGCATGACAGAACAGAATGCAACGGGGATACAAAATGTCAAAATGGTAGCAGGGACTACAAACGCGTTTGGTTTGACACAAGATAGTAATTCTGTTTCCGATCGATTAGCTATTAACGATCTATTCGCTCCTCTGGAGGAAGATACCGGTCCGCTCCTATGGGAATCATTTTTCAGCCCTGGGAGTAGTCTGAGCCTCCCACGGCTAGCCCTGCTAACATTAACCTTCACTGCAGCAGAATGTGAGCTCCCAGCTACAGGCTCAGATTTTCCCCATTAACTCCACTTACCCTGCATGCTGCTCATGGTCGTGATGTGCTGAGACTGGGACTGGTGGTGGTGGTTCGCTGCGGATCCGGCGTTATTGCTGCTGTTGTGGCTGCTAGGTGTTGTTGAGTTGTTAGGACTGGGAGTCGCCATTGTTGTGTGTTTGAATTCCATCAGCAGCACCGGGCTGCAATGCAGATATACACGGAGAGGCAACTTCACCCTTCCCTCCCTGCCACAGTAATTATTCCTGCCTCACTAACGGCAACTTCAGGCCGCAGAACCAGCGGCTAGCGGCTGTTTAAATACTTCACAATGCGTTAAGTTGTTAGGATAGTTGAAATGTTTCGCGCTACGTTAAAAGCTACCTGTGTAGTAACGTTAACAAAAACAAACATCCAGCTAGGCTAAGCTAACTAAGCTGGCTAGCAGTATTACTAGCCAAGAAGCTTTACGACCCGCAATCAGCTGACCAACTGACACTGACATGTCAACACCGCCCACAGCCGCCCCAAGCTAGCGCCGTTAGCCGAGCTAACACCGGATGTTATGTAGCGGTAGTTTCAAAATAAAACAGGAACATGTTAGTCGCTGCATATTCAAGAACATTTGTATAATTCATGAAACATCTACATAATCAGAAATATAAATAATAACCTAAAAACAACGGGGTCTCAACTGTAGTGATTCATGAGTGAATACTTCAGCTAGAGTTCAACAAATCAGTGTTTTAGTGATAGATAAATAAATAACTGTTAGCTGTGATGTAAATGATTTGATGCGTGCATATTTATTGTTAGTACTGTAATGTGACAAAGACAAATGTTCTGCCCTTGTGAGATAATAAAGTGAATCATTCTATTCTATTATAAGGTAATATAATTGTTTTTGCAATAAGAAGTATGAAAGTACGAAACAATGTGACCTTAAAACAAGAGGCAATTTTTTTTCAATAATTTATACATTTATCTTTCATTAACTTACACGTTTAATGCATTGCAAGTCATCAGTTAATTCACTGTATAGTTTCTAAAGCCAACTGAAGCAATGTGATTGTGATTTTGGGCTATATAAATAAAACTGATTTGGTTTTGATCAATATTTATAATATGTATGCATGTTTTATAGTGTGTTTGTATAATCTCTCAACTGTAGTGACACATGAGGGAATACTATAGGTAGAGTGCTGCAAATCAATGTTTTAGTGATGATTAAAACAATGTTGGCTGTGTATTTATTGTTTGTACTGTAATGTGAGAGAAAGATAAATGTTCTGCCCTTGTGAGACTATAAAGTGAATCATTCTAATCTGTTATAATGTAATATAATTGTTTTTGGTCAGTAGGTCAAGTATCAAGTCATGTAAGGTCAGGTCAGCAAGATCCTAAACATAAAATACTTAGATAAATAAATGAATAGATATAGAAATAAATCATTAAAAAACATGTTCAGGTCCATATCAATTGTTGGTTGATTATTTTATTATAAGCAATTAACAGAAGTACTAAAATTTACATTAAATCATTTTATTTTGTAAAGACTAATCGGAAGTCTTCTGCCTGCCTTGCGGCTACCTTCACGTCACTGCGGTCGGGCAGAACGTGCGCTCGTTTTGTTGCACGGAGCAGTCCGGGCAGAAAACGTCAGTAAAATAAACGCACCAAAAATGATAACTATTAATAGAGCATCTGCTTATTGTGATTAGATAATTAAAAAAAACGTGTTTTAAGTGTGATCGTGTCAGTGAAAAAGGCGGAAGTCGTAGTTAATATCAAACAAACCCTCACTGGTGTATAAGACTGGAAAGGCGCCTGTTTTCTCATATCGTTACGTCCCGCTCGGCCGGGCGGGGAAGTGAAAGGTCAGCAACAACGATGGGGGAAGTTTGTAAAGAGAAGAAGTCAGAGTCATGGCTTTCTGTGATTTGGCGAGTCTGCAACGTGTTCATGTCTTTATTCTTCGCTCTGGCCACATATGTTCAGGTGAGCGTTTGATTTCTGCTCCTGCACCCTCTTAACTCCGGATCACTAACCTGGAATAACTCTTGTGTTTTCACTTCAGATCAATGATCCAGATGCAGGATTATGGATGGTGAGATTACAATAATGTCGCATGTATTTAATCTATCTTTTATATGCATGTTGTTTGTTATTTACAGCTGTGTGTTTGTGTTGCAGGTGGGTTATGGTGTCCCTGCAGTCCTGTGTGTGTTTATTGGCTTCAGCCCTCGTGTGACAGGTAGAGAGAGAAGTCTGGATCTGTACTGATGGTTAAACTGTCCGTTCACTCGATGGACTGCATGTCAAGAATGAAAATTGAACTTACAGGAGAGTTTCCTGTCTGCATTTTCCTGTTTTCCACACTCACTTCCCAGACTGTTGAACCCTCCATGCTTATTTTCCAGTGCTGATAGCGCCATCTAGTGGTTCAATCATGCATGTACAGCTCATTCTTCAGATAAAAACCTGCACAGCTGATTTGTACATTTGACCTTTCTGCATGTTTTCTTGTCTTCTCTGCAGAGACTTTGCCCTGGAGGCGTGTCGCTGACCTCCATGTGATGATTTCCAGCGCTGTAGTTTCCATGTTGGGATGGAGACTTTATAAAGAGAGAGTCACAGACATCTTCCAACAGGAGGAGGGCAGGTACACTCTAGTGAACAAAATGTATATCTAGATGCGTATGGGCATAATTAATTAATTTAGCTACTCACCAAGTGTAAGATTATCTCATTACAATTCAAAGTGTTTCAGATAAAAACAATAATGTGCATTTAATATCTATCTTTTCGCCTTTTCAGAGAATTTTCTGGTCTCATGTTGACGCTTGTTTGGCTCCTCATGTGTCGCCACTCCGGAAGGTAAAATTAAAACGTGACCAGGAGAAAAATCTGGTCTAATATACAACCATAAAAAAAGATTTGTTTGTCTAATAAACTTTATCCGTCTCTTCTCTGTCAGGGCTCCGGTCAGGATGCTCCGAGTCTCGACAGCTGTTGCCATCACCGTCTTCCCCTTTGTGGCCTGGCTGTACTACTACATCAACAAGGAGCTGAGAACGAGCTGGCCTTCACATTGTAAAACTGCGATTTAAACATCAACGTCCACATTTCCTTTTTTTTATTCTTTGACTGAAAATCCTGGACCAAATATGCTGCTTGAATAAACCTTTTGTAGTATCATTAAATACAGACATAAGACAACTAGTCACTTTGAAATTCTGTCCTTTAAAGATGTTTGTTTCATCGACAAACTGTTGCATAAGTATTACAAACTCTGACAACACTTTGTAATAATCATCGTTAATAAATGGTAGATTTATACTTAATTGAAACTCGGAATAAAATGCTTTATAAATAATTTTAAGCAAATTTCTTAAGGTTAATAAACATCAGTTGCAACTTTACAATAAACAATTTCTTAATAAATGGTAAGTAAAGCATTTCATATATATTATTAACAGTCAAATAACTATTAACAATAGTTTAATCATCTATAAATGTATCATGTATTCATGATTGTTATTATAAAGTGTTACCCTAACTCTGTCCTTCTCTTTAAAGTTCAATAAAAATACATTATTTTTTATATTTTAGTTGATTATGAAAAAATATATATATTTTTAAATTGTCTTAATCTGTCAAATGAAGTAAAATGTATAAATAATATAAAAATAAAACTGAATCTTAAAGCTCCGACGTTGATTTTTGTGTTTGAAACAAGATATTTCCGGCCACCAGGGGGAAGCAGAGAGCACATGAACAGAAAGAATGAGAAGAAGAAGAGTGAATACGTCACTTCCTGTGTTTAGTAACAGCTCCACGGCTGCTGATCTGAGAACAGCCTTACCCGTTTACAATCAGCCATTTAAAGCTAACACGAATATAAAGAACTGAGCCCAGATCAGCAGTTTGTATGCCGATGTCTCCCTTCACTTTTCACGTTTTATAAACTTGTAGCCGCTTCCTTGTTCCCGCAGCGGTTCTGTCAAGGTCCAAACATGGCTCTGAGAGCTTTATATCACAGCCTGGGCTGCCGGCTGCTTCACAGTCACGTTAAAGTCTTACAGACACAAGCTGTCAGACTCTCACACACAGTTTTACGGAGAGAAGCTGGACTGAAACACACACCGTCGCCGCTGAGAGTCCACTGCTGCCTGGTAGGTCAAAGATGGACATTGGTATCATCTCTACCACCAAACTCCATTTAGAAAATCGGCAAATTAGCGTACGCGTTACTAGCTAGTTGAGCCACATATCTTGGCCCAAAACGCGACTTTTATAGCTAATGACTTGTCAGTGTGGCGTACGTGCCTGCCATCATGTAACGCTAATGTCAGCTGAAGCACATTTTAAAAAGCTCGATTTTCTCTCTCATGCATGGCGGTGTATTTTTATGTCAAAATATCATATAACAACTAAGATCTTATTGAAAAACTAGCCGAAATAGCTGTAAACGTTTAATAATTTAGAAAACATATCCAGTTACACTACCTGTCCTCCCATAATGCAACACCACCTTAAATATGCAAATGTTTGAATGGAGTTTGGCGTAATGCCTAGATGCTATCAAGTGTTGTGTACCAAAGCTTAGATATATCGTGATCTAAGTCTTTGTCCTGTGTTTGCTGATTAATAGGTGAATGTGAGTCAGTGGCACACCTGCAGAACAGCTCAGAGGCTGTGTCAACACTCCAGAACATTCTCCTCACTGCCTCCACCGCCTAAATCAGAAGAAAAGGTCAAGAAGTCTGGGGTAAGTGTCGAAAGTTAGGTTGAAAGTGGAAAGTTTGTAAAGGTTTGTCAGATTTAAAGGTTGCAGAGTTAAGAGAGTGTCTGAAGCGAGTGACAGAGCACTTTACCTAGAGAGATTGGATCTTTGTACTCCGGAGAAAAACCTGCAACTGACAAATTTTAAGTGGCAGCCCAGACTCCCTTTAAAAATCATGTGATTTTGTTAGTTTCTTTGTTTAGGAAAGCTTTAAAAGCTTTCTAAAACACTGTCTATGAT
>OMLP01044670.1:60587-75583 GCA_900302685.1 Spondyliosoma cantharus
ACACTGTCTATGATACATTTTTAATTATTTGCCCTCTCTTGTAAATTCGGCCATCCAAATCCTATCTAAATCCATTAATTTATTTGTTTATTTATATAAAACTGAACTGTAGGTCAGCTGCACAGGTGAAACCAACTTGCACGATCACACACAGTTATTTCTTATTGTTTATCATTAATTTACGCCCTATATTGCTTTGATATTTCACAAAGTTCTGTTGAATAATGCACTTTTTGGCACTTTAATGGCACAGAATGGCCGTATAATCACTAATTAACATGCCCTGACACTGAGCACCTTTGATACCAGGTGTAATTTGGTTCACCACAACGTTTAACATATCACTAGACTTAAAAAAAATAAAAAACCTAATGAATAATTTATTGATAAATAATTAATCTCAGACAACTGTGTGAGCAGTGTAATTACATGAATAACCGTCAGGTGTGGAGGAAGTGTTGACAGTTTATTCTAACACCTTGAATAATCACATTATGTTCTCGCCTTCAACAAAACCTCCTCAGAGTTTATTAGAGAGGAGAATCTCTTCATTATCTGAATGACTGCTTCAGGCAGTCTGGGAGGAGAAGAGAGATCCATTACCAGGTTTTAGTATAAATAAACCCACCAAGCAGTCTTAAAGATTCCTCCTTTATTTAGTTTTGCTGTTTCTCCTCTTTACAGCCGGTGACATGGAAGTCTTTAGCAATAACATTTGCAATCGGAGGCTCTCTGCTCGGAGCGATGAAATACTTCAAGAAAGAAAAAGAAGAACGTGAGTATTTCACAGCTTGATGTGCAGATCACATGAAGGTGGAGTTAATAAGATAACTACATTTCTTATTTGTTAACTGTTGCAGTGATCGAAAAAGAACGAACCAAATCGATCGGCCGGCCGGCGCTGGGCGGTCCGTTCTCGCTCGTCGATCACAACAACAAGCCCGCCAAGAGCGAGGACTTCCTCGGCCAGTGGGTCCTCATCTACTTCGGGTTCACTCACTGTCCCGACATCTGCCCGGACGAGATAGAGAAGATGATCGAAGTGGTCGACGAAATAGGTAAATAAAACAGTTTTTTCATGATAAAACACGATACAGAAGACGCATTTTCTGAAACGTGGTGTTATTTCTCGTGTTTTCCACAGATAAAATAAAGTCTATTCCAAACATCACGCCCATCCTCATCACCATCGACCCTGAAAGGGACACAGCAGAGGCCATGGCTGCGTATGTGAAAGGTATAAATACCAAATGAGCTGACTGTGGTTCTGTCTGCATGGAGTTAAACTGTGGTTCATCAATAAGCCTGAATCAGGAGACGTGAGATCCTTTTTTTTGAGGATGAATTCTCTCCAAAATCAACTTTTGTTTTCCTGAGAAAAATACAAACATTCACACTATTATGCAGCTGCTGTAGCTCAATCAGTTCAATCGTTATCTGAGCGCAAACGGAAACATTTGGTTCAATGAATGATCTATTTCAAGCCTTCATCCCCGAAATCAAACTGCAGACAATCATTCAGCAGGTGGAGCATCAAGTACAGAAGATGTTTGAAAGTTAAACCACCAAACCGACATGCTGGAACTGCTGCGTGTGATGGATTGTTCCTCCTTACAGAACTACAAAACATCAATATGTCTAATTATCCTGATGTCAAATGTTTTGATGATTTAAGCACAAATCAAACCACAGTGTGCATCATTTATTTTTTTCAGAGTTTTCCCCGAAGCTGATCGGCATGACGGGAACACAAGCTCAGATCGAGGAGGTCTCCAGAGCCTACAGAGTTTATTACAGTCAGGGACCAAGAGACGAAGACAACGACTACATCGTGAGTTACAACCTGCTCTGTTGTTACAAATCCTACCTGTCATAACGACGCAGCGAATCAACGACTCTGTCTGAACTTCACCTCTTGCTGTCTCCAGGTCGACCACACGATCATCATGTACCTCGTCGGACCTGACGGAGAATTTTTGGAGTACTTTGGACAGAACAAAAGAAACGTGGAGATCTCCAACTCGATAGCGGCACATATGAGAAAGTACAAGAACAAGAAGTGAGCCGCAGCCCGGTGACTGACGGATTCTGTCCTCTGTGTTTCTGATTTAACTTACTGCCATCTCACATTGGCTTCCTGTGCTGTATTTATTTTTTGACTGTCTGCAGTAACATTCCTGTCAAAGAGTGGTGTGCAGAAGAAAAACATGATGCTGATCTGTAATTATCCATAAGACACTTCACGCTGCCGCCGCTGCTGAATGGATGTAATTTAACCGCTTGAAAATAATCGTACGCATCGGCTCCTCTGAGCTTCTCATCTCTTGATTTCTAATCCAAAGAATACAGAAACACACGAGGACGAATGTTGTAAATGAAGTGAATATTTTGATTTTGTGATAAAATACTAAACGCTTCTCTGCCTCCTCTGCCACGTTTGTTATCGATACGTTAAAAAGCATTAACGATGTGCTAACGAACTGGAGTAACTGAAAGCTTACAGGATTTTTAAAAATGTCTCCCGGTGCTAGTAGCATGAAAGACGCCACAGCTGAATCTGTTCTCAAATTTTTTTTACATAATGTTGCTTTAATCCACACAGAAACCAACACGTAGAAACAACACAAAAGACCAAAAGTAGTTAATGACTGCAGCGTATCGTTTTTACATGACAGATTAATCTTAAACTAGCAACAACAGGGCTTCAGTTACAGGATAATACTAAATGTTAAAACATTGAATAACAAAGAGAAAAGGTGTAAAGCTGAGAAATTATTGATGTATCTGAATTTTGCTAACTTTAGCTCACATTAGCCAGAAGCTACACAAATCATTTGACTAATTCTGTGTTGTTGTTTTGATCTTTTGGAGGTTGATTACTGAAAAATAACATGTAAGAAGCATTCAGATTATTACATATTAATATTTAAAAGCCTGTCGTGTTCTGAGGAACGTTACATTTATTCCATCCTGAACTTGCCTCCAGCCAGTATCGATTTATTAATATCTCCTGTGCCTGCACACCTGTCGCGTTCCTGCTTTAGAAATCAGATTAGAAAAGCAAACACAGCAGTTGTTCGGCTCTCAGACAGACACGGCGCTCATTCCTGGAGGAGGAAGGCCTTCCAGCTCCGACCGCCGCCACACGCAGCTCTCAAAATGGAAAACAAATTGATTTCTGGATTGATAAGTTATTTTTATAAAACCTCCTCAGTGTCTCTCCTGAGCCTTCAGTCGGATCGTTTCCAAGCATTCGCTCCAAACAACTTGATGAACTCTGCATCCATGTGTTTTAACTGAGGATGATATTAATAAACACTTAAAAGATCAGATCAGATAGAGACATTAAACCAGGTTTAAAGACTTTATAACACTTAGCTCTTTCCTAATTCTATAACAGGCTGCAGACTAACAAAGTTTCGATGACACTATGTGGTGTGTTTACACTGAAAAGTCACTTAAATTAAAGGAAAAACATTTTAGGAATACTTATTCAAATTAGAGAAGAAGATTGGCACCACTGTCAGTTAGCATAGCTTAGCAGAAAGAGTGGAAACAGGTGGAAACGGCTAGCTTGCCTCTGTTGGAAGCTAATGCTATCACCAAACTAGCAAGCTAACGTAACGTTAGCTAGGAAGCGGCTGCTGTGGTTGCAGTTAGCTGCAGGTTAATGCTTAAACGTTTTATAAGAAGCATAGATTTGATAACAGTAATAGAAGTACTAAAGCAGAAGTAGGGAAGAGTTTAAATCTGAAAAATGTCTGTTAATATCTGTTTGTGTGGACGAGTCTCCTTGTTTGTCTCGTTAGCATCCGTCTTTTTTAAAACGCTTAAATGCTTTGGATTCAAACGTGGAGTATAAATTAATATTTTATGTCGTAGAACAAAATGTGAAAATCTCTTGAGATTAAAACCTGATTTCAGGCATTTTTTTTGTCGAACTCCAGGATGCAAATTTTCCATTTTTAAACTCGTGTTGAATGTCATAAAACAGCGAATCCTACTGACTGAATTCATCAGTACTCTGGGTTGAGCAGGTTCACAGGTGGATTTTTATCGTCTATATCATATATTTCCCTCCTCTTTTAAACACCTTTCAGGCGCCTTGTAGATGAAAACTGCAGGAAACAAACTAAAATGCGTTTGAATCGACAGCTCGATCGATCTGCGAGGCCTTCAGGCTCCGCCGACCTTTTCCAGATCGATCGTACTTGCGGTGTAACATTTAAATCTTGCTCTGTGACTTAAAGAAACCCAACACGATTCGATGTTTTTCATGGTTTAGGATCTGCTTTGTGAGTTCTAGACATTTATCCCCGTGTGTGGTTCGCAGTAGCTTTTCTCCCGGGCCGGTCCTCGTCTCTCCCGTTGACCCCCTAATCCCGTGCAGATGCACCCGTCGTCAGATCTATTTTCCCCCCCGCGGTGACGCATCGGCCTTTTCTCCCACACAACCAGCTGATGGGGATTTTCTCTCCCCTCTTTCTTGTCCTGTGACCCTTGAATTGGCCTCCTCGTGCTCAAACGTCCACACGCTCGCATATCTGCTGCCGTGACAGAGCGAGTCGGCGTACTGTAAGTCTGTCGCGCTGGTCGGCCTGCCCGGGTCACGCTCGTCTACCCAAGAGCCAATTATAATCGCAGCTGTTGCCAGACCTTCAAGTGACATGAAGAGGCTATTAAATCAGCACCAATTAGACTGTCTGTGATGCACTGCCAGACAAAACGCCCATATTATACAGCTCTTCCCTCCAGAATACCACATCGCTTCCTCTGCTCGGAGGAGGAATTGTGAAAATTGTTGATGCTCAGAGCCGCAGAAAGAAATGTGAGGTGGTGTTTGTGTGCAGAAGTAGATTCACGTTTGATTTCTTCGGCTTGTTGATCGAAGTTTGGTTGGGTTAAGGCACCAAAACTACCTGGTTAATTACCTTTAAATCAACATATTACTCAGGGGATGCTTTATAGATGTTATTTATTTCCACACTCTTGTTTTATGTTGCCTCTTCTGCTTCTGCACGCAGTTTTTGACTAAACACGTCAACGTTACTTCTTGATATCAGACCAGAGAGGAAAAACTCCCTCACAGGATGAAAATAAACCCACTGCTCACTCAAAATAAAACCCAATAAGCAAAGCTTCCAGTGAACACGGATCAGGATCCGATCACATACTGGAGCTGTGTTGACTTTAGTGACTGAGACATGTTAATAGAAACGTTCTCAGAGGATTCGGGATGGATCTGCAGAGTTATGCTGGACTTATTGTTGACCTTGTTAGTTGTGGATGTGGCTTCACTGCAGAGACACAGTTGAATGAATGTTTGCTTTGCATCAGTTTTGCAGATATTGGGTCGTAAACCAAAGCATTAAACCTTCAACCTGCTGGTGGCAATGAATTAAAAGTCAAAGAGTCACCAGACTTTTCACAGTTTGTCGTGAACATGAACATCGGATTCATCGTCGTGTTTCCACGAATGTCTGAACGAACTTTTAGGATTCATTTTGTTATCTTGAGATCTTGATCATCACTTAAATTTAATGGAAACCCATCAAAGAGTTGAAGAAATATCCAGTTCGGACCAAAGTGGAGGACGAACCAACAGACGGACTTCATCACGGAGCAGTTACCCATCATCCCTCACTGGTCAGATACCAAATACTATGTGCTGAAATCAATTTGCATGTTTTTTGATTGGCCTTTCCTAATTAAATGCCTCATTTACCAAAGAAAACACACATAAATTAACATTAAAACTATGTAAATGTGACGGATTTAATCAAATGACTCGTTTCCATTTGAAGCCAAACGATTAAACAAAACAAAACACAAATAACAAACAGAAACCGATTTAACACATCATAAATAAATATGCATCAAATAATCTCTGATGAATTCCTGTCTGGAATGTGCTAAATGTTGCCTCCCAACACAAACCCCCCCAAACAGCGATGTGTGTGACCCGTTCTGCTCTCCAGACAGCAAACGCCAGAACCTCAGCGACGGCCCTAACAGACCTAATCTTCCCTGATCCCAGAAAATGAGGCCCACCGTGTCGGGAACGTAAGCCCCCCTAAGCTGTCGTCCTTAGCATTCATTGCTTTTTAATGGACAGTCTGAAGGATCACAATTGAAACCGTTTAAAAGTGACACAATACAGCTATACATAGACAGTTCGGGATACAAAGTGGGCATACTTGGCTTTTCCAAGGTGGCGTGGAAGCCAGATCTCCAAATATAGGAGACGAAGGCGCCACGAAACGGGCCCGAGCATCGTCTATAAAAGCTGCTAAAGCCTCGTCGGAGTGAGTGATGTCCGCGCTGTCCGTCTGAAACAAGAGCGAGGAACCTTATTCAAACGTCTGATCGCTTCTCTCTGGTCTGCAGCGCTCCGGTAAGCACGATCCAATTCTTGAACCGTAACCGACGTCGGTTTAGATTTTTCTCTCCGTCTGCGTGTTGTTTGTGCCGCTCACGCAGACAAAATGAGTGACGCCGAGATGGAGATATTTGGGGTTGCCGCCCCGTACCTCCGCAAATCAGAGCGGGAGAGAATCGCGGCGCAGAACGCGGTGTTCGACGCCAAAACGGCCGTGTTCGTGGCGGACCCGAAGCAGGAGTACGTGAAGGGGAAGATCAGGAGCCAAGATGGCTCCAAGGTCACCGTGGAGACCGAGGATGGAAAGGTGGGTGTGTTGTTCCGTTTACAGAGAACATTTGTAGGTTTGTAGTTGATTCTGATGTGTTTTACTGTTTGGGGATCTTTTGTAATCCCTCTCCAGGTCGTCTCAGTTCACCTGGATGACATTCGCCCCATGAACCCTCCGAAGTTTGACAAGATCGAGGACATGGCGCTGCTGACGCATCTCCACGAGCCGGCCGTCCTCTTCAACCTCAAAGAACGCTACGCCGCCTGGATGATCTACGTAAACCTTCTCCAGCTTTAAGAAGATGTTTTGATTTACTCGTCCTACAGTTTTAGTCGTGACGGTTTCTCTCCTCTCGTGTATCCTCAGACGTACTCGGGGCTCTTCTGCGTGACCGTCAACCCCTACAAGTGGCTTCCGGTCTACAACCCGGAGGTGGTGGCCGGGTACCGAGGGAAGAAACGCCAGGAGGCGCCTCCGCACATCTTCTCCATCTCTGACAACGCTTACCAGTTCATGCTCACAGGTGCGGCCCTGTTATAGTCAGTGGTGATATCACTTTGAAGAGAAGAATATAATTACAGAACCAAAGTAAAAGTTCTCAGGATGCAGAATAATATGCTTATGTGTGTTATATAATTATTTATTTATGCATTTTAATCCTGTAGTAACTGTTTGTCAAATCATACAGATGTTTAAAACTTCTTAACGCCTCCGCAAAAGTTTCCACCGCATTTAATCTTGGAAGTTTTCTAATCGAGGGTCGAAGGACAGAGTACAGATTTGAAAACCCGCTGAGGCGATGTGATTCTGATTTTGGGCCACATGAATGAAAATATTAACCGCTACGTTTCCCCTCACGGCTACCGGTCAGTCTGTAATCCTGAACTCTGAGAAAACACACAGAAATACGGACAAAATGAACGAGAAGGCGCCCTCTGTATCCTAACGTCGAGCATAAATTAGCCTTAAGTGTTCAACACAGGGAAACTAGCAGAAGCTCATTTTCTGTTTTTTTACATGCTCTTGACGCGTTAACTCAGCTGGTCGTTGATGGCGAGGTGTGTAGCCAATCACACGGCTAGAATACAACCAAATGTAGCTCAATATGCAGTAAAAATCAGCTAGTTTTTTTAACTAACTTCCCGTTTTTTTAACATACTTGACACATTTTCCAGACGGAAACAAAAAGCGTCACGGCGGTTCTGCTCGGACTGAATGGACTTCAGGTCGACTCTTTTATACACACAGAGAACTGTGAGGAAACAAGGTGTTAAGATTACCCATAATGCACCGTGACAGATTTGAAAACAGTCACACGTAAATGTATTTATAACTGAAATTAAACTAATGTTCTTGCCTAAAAATGCTAAAAACAAAATACAAAACTGAAATTAAAACACAGATATTAAACCTGTTTACATTATATTTCCTGACTGAAACGAGACCAAGTGAAGTGAAACTGAGTTCAGAGTTTGATTAAAAGACTAAATTATTCAGTATAAAATCTAAAATAAACAGATTTGCTCCTCTAACGCAGCTGAAATACCAACATTCACCTTTTTTCTTTCCCTCGAACAGATCGAGAGAATCAGTCGATCCTGATCACGTGAGTGTGACTTTATGAGTTGTTTACATAAATTATACTCCGTGTACGTTTCTCCCATTCGCTCCTCTCACTGTGTTTTATCATCAGTGGAGAATCTGGTGCCGGGAAGACGGTCAACACCAAGAGAGTCATCCAGTACTTTGCAACAATTGCGTCATTCGGAGACTCGAGCAAGAAAGAGCAGCCTGCTGGGAAAATGCAGGTTCAGTCCACTTGTGATTTATAACAAACTGTAAATTAGATATGAAACAGCTGCTTTATACAGATGTCGAGTTTTGAACTCATGATGTGAGTTTCCAGGGGAATCTGGAGGATCAAATCATCCAGGCCAACCCTCTGCTGGAGGCCTTCGGGAACGCCAAGACCGTGAGGAACGACAACTCCTCCAGATTCGTAAGTTCAGTACGGAAGCTGAGAGACGCCAAGATTATGGATTTATTATTAGAAATCATGTTTTAATCCTGTTTCGATAAGGAGAAGATTTATCTGCTTTGTTTCAGCGATGTAACACGATAACAAACTCTTTTTTAACCTTGAGATTGTAAAAAAGAACAAGAAAGTCAGTTTCCAAACTTAAAAGAAGATCAGATACGATACATAGGACAGTAAATGCATGATAAATATGATTAAATATTAAAATATAAAAAATCTGATCTGATTAAAATGTTAATAAACATTTTTAAATAGTCTTTTATTTGGTGCTTTATTTACAAACCAGTGAGGAAACAGATGAAACAGTAGTGAAATAATTTTCAGATATTTCAACTCACAATTTTAATAATAATTTAATTTAAACTTTTTCAGGGCAAATTCATCCGCATCCACTTTGGAACAAAGGGGAAGTTGGCATCAGCTGATATCGAAACGTGTAAGTTTTCTTAAATCAGTCTCAAGTGTTAGAAAAAATAAATATTTATGTTTAAATCATGTTTTATTGTTTTGATGTTTAGACCTTTTGGAAAAATCCAGAGTGACGTTTCAGCTGCCGGCAGAGAGAAGCTACCACATCTTCTATCAGATCATGTCCAACAAGAAGCCGGAGTTAATCGGTGAATAAACGTCGAACTGGTTTGAATCTGATCACGAGATGTTAGCGTCTTTATTATCTTTTTTACTGATGCTGGTTTCGTTCCAGAGATGCTGCTGATAACCACCAACCCGTACGACTACCCGTTCATCAGCCAGGGTGAACTCACCGTGCTGAGCATCGACGACACGGAGGAGCTGATGGCCACAGACGTGAGTATATAAAGAAAGTAGATATAAAGAAATGTGACACAATGTGAGGAAGTCATACCATTAATACGAACATATTCTGACGTTTAAAAGAATAAGAATGAAACAAAAGTTACCAGAGAAAAAAACGTTTTAAAATCATTCAGATTCTGTTGTAGTTTGCTCGGCATCGTCAGTTTATCAGTTTATTATTGGTTTATTATCAATTAGTTAGTCACATTCAAGGGATTTGTTTTGGTAGTTTGGTGCATGACAATTCAAATAATAAGAGAAAAGACAAAGAAAAAACAAATGTTGCAAGAATATGGCTCATTTCACACCGGCTCACTTCTTGAACAAGTAAAAACGTGTATTTATTAATTCACACAAGTTTGAAATGATAAAATAATAAATAATTGATATTTTAGACACAGAGAACAAGATGACGTCATCAAGTGTGCAACAAATTACACGCAGAAGAAACCTGTGAATTACCAGAACCCAAGAAAAACAGACAGAAAGTTAATATAAATGTAATAAAACCCACTGAATGTGATATTACAGCTGGTGAAAAGAAGGAAATTAATTATTTATTGAAAAATCCTGTGTTCTGAGGACCCAATGTGCAAAACTTCACAGTCTAAAGTTTAAAGAATATGTGCAACGATAGTGATCCAGTACAAAGAGCCTCCATGTGACGCAGGTCTGAGTCGGATCTTGTAGTCACGCTGCTTTGACTTCCTCAGAGCGCCATCGACATCCTCGGCTTCAACACGGAGGAGAAGATCGGCATCTACAAGCTGACCGGAGCTGTGATGCACAACGGGAACATGAAGTTCAAGCAGAAGCAGCGCGAGGAGCAGGCGGAGCCCGACGGCACCGAGGGTGAGACGTCTGTCACAGATTTACTGATTACTGACTTTAAAGTTCGTGCTTTTCATGTCTGTGTGTGATCTACGTCCTGCAGTGGCCGACAAAGTCGCGTATCTCATGGGCCTGAACTCCGCCGATCTGCTGAAAGCTCTGTGTTACCCCCGAGTGAAGGTCGGGAATGAGTACGTCACCAAAGGTCAGACTCCGCAGCAGGTACGGCCTTACATCTGAAAACACGTGTTCGCCATGTTCAGACTGAATCAGGGTTCAATTGACGGGTGGCGTTCGCAGGTGAACAACGCGATGGGAGCTCTGTCGAAGGCCGTGTACGAGAAGCTGTTCCTGTGGATGGTCACGAGGATCAACCAGCAGCTCGACACCAAACTGCCACGGCAGCATTTCATCGGCGTCCTGGACATCGCCGGGTTCGAGATCTTTGAGGTAAAAAACACCGAGGTGAAACGAAACAGAATCTCTCTCCGTGTTTATTTAATGGGTGTCGTTTGCTTCAGATGAACAGCCTCGAGCAGCTCTGCATCAACTTCACCAACGAGAAGCTGCAGCAGTTTTTCAACCACCACATGTTCGTGCTGGAGCAAGAGGAGTACAAGAAGGAGGGCATCGACTGGGAGTTCATCGACTTCGGCATGGACCTGGCCGCCTGCATCGAGCTCATAGAGAAGGTGCGTTTCCTGTTCACAAATATTCACATTAACAGTAGAAGCGAGCGTATGGAAGATAATCTGCTTCCTCTCCCGCAGCCGATGGGCATTTTTTCCATTCTGGAAGAGGAGTGCATGTTTCCAAAGGCGACAGACGGCTCCTTCAAGAACAAGCTGTACGACCAGCACCTGGGCAAGAACAGCATCTTCCAGAAGCCCAAACCCTGCAAAGGTAAAGCAGAGGCCCACTTCTCCCTCATGCACTACGCCGGCACAGTCGACTACAACATCAGCGGCTGGCTGGAGAAGAACAAGGACCCGCTGAACGACACCGTGGTGCAGCTTTACCAGAAGGCTTCAGTGAAGCTGCTCTGTCAGATCTTCGCCACGTACGCTTCAGCCGACGGTCAGTTTACAGATATATTACAGTGAGATTATGTTGAATATGTCGTTTATTAAACGCTTCATGTTGTGTCTCTTCTGTTCCTGCAGCTGGTGACGGAAGCAAGAAGAGTTATAAGAAGAAGGGCTCCTCGTTCCAGACAGTTTCTGCTCTCTTCAGGGTAAAAAAACAAAGATAAGATCTGATGGGATCACGCTGATGTTTGATACTTGTATTAAAATGGATAAATAATAAACCATCCAGACAATAATCTGTTTATCTCCTGCAGGAGAACCTGAATAAACTGATGGCCAACCTGAGATCCACACATCCTCACTTTGTTAGATGCATCATCCCGAATGAGACCAAGACACCAGGTGAGACGACGACGAAGATTTACAAAGATCAGTATCACTCTCACATCTTTATACTTCAGTTTTGGATTCAACAAAGCAGATAAAACATGTTATTACACCGTGTAAATGATCCGGTGCAGATTTTAGGCCTTGTGGATCTTTTGTTTATCATTTCATGTGGTTGTTTATTCACTAATCATTAAGTGTAAATATTATTTTAGTTAATTTATGTACAGATGTGTTCACAGGCTCTTTCCACGTCGCTACACTCGTATATTGAGTGTAAGTTATTTGCCATAAATTGAACAAAAACACAGCAAATTAATAATCTCATCATCATTAATCTATTAGGTCACAATAATTGTGTAATGAAAACCTGATGTCGTGACAGCCCTGTTCTCATTCTGCATGCTACGCTAAGCTGAACAGCCCTTATACATGTTGAACTGTTCCTTTAACACACGTGTAGGGTCCATGGATCACCACCTGGTCCTCCACCAGCTGCGCTGTAACGGCGTGCTGGAAGGTATCAGGATCTGCAGGAAGGGATTCCCCAGCAGGATCCTGTACGGAGATTTCAGGCAGAGGTGATGCAAAACACACACACACACACACACACACACACACACACACACACGACAAAACGCTGAAACCCACTGAAGTCTGACCCCTCGACTGTCTCCGACGCAGGTACAGGATCCTGAACGCCAGCGCGATCCCTGAGGGCCAGTTCATCGACAGCAAGAAGGCCTCAGAGAAGCTGCTGTCGTCCATCGATGTGGATCACGCTCAGTACAGATTCGGATACACGAAGGTGAATTTCAGACAAATCTGATCATGAACAGTAAAACCATATAGTGTGACATTTCAAACTGGATTCCGTCACAATGTGACGCTTTAATTAATATATTTAAAGGCCGAACAGACTCAACAGATCCTCCACGAATCAGCTGCTGAACCACCTTAAATAAATATATCAGTCTCATCTTTGACGCAACATTTAGATCTCCATTACTCACCTTTTACCTGGTTAAGACTGCAGTATGTACAGAAGCATCTATGAGCGTCGTGTCTTCCCTCAGGTGTTTTTCAAAGCCGGCCTGCTGGGCCTCCTGGAGGAGATGAGGGATGAACGCCTGGCGGTGCTGATGACTCGTATCCAGGCCGTGTCCAGAGGTTACGTCACCAGGCTGAGGCTCAAAGAGATGTCGAAGAAAAGGTTCTCATCTCATTTATTATAAACTTAAGTCTGATTAGTACAAGCAGTCAGGAGCAACACGAGAATTATCTTGGAGATTTAGGGATTATGGTGAGAGTTTCATCATCTTCACTGCTTTGCTTTTCTTTCTCTCCGCAGGGAGTCGATTTTCATCATCCAGTACAACATCCGCTCCTTCATGAACGTGAAGAACTGGCCCTGGATGAAGCTCTTCTTCAAGATAAAGCCTCTGCTGCGCAGCGCGGAGGCCGAGAAGGAGATGCAGAACATGAAAGAGGAGTTCGCGCGACTCAAAGAGGAGTTCGCAAAGTCGGAGGCCCGGAGGAAGGAGCTGGAGGAGAAAATGGTGATGCTGGTCCAGGAGAAGAACGACCTCAACCTTCAGATCCAGGCGGTGCGTAAACACCTCGAGTCGAACGGAGTGGTTTGTTTGTATCGATTTAAGTCTGTCGGATGAGGAGATTAGGAGAGACGAGAGGGTTTTTAAATCCTTTTTCATGAAATTCAGCAGCAACATGATCAATAATGGTGTCCGATAAGAGGAAGTGTCATTGATCCCTGCAGGGCAGTAAGACACAGCAGACACACAAATTCAACACAATAAGATTAGAAAACAAGCCGGCGAGGTTATAAAAACTAAAGCAAGCGTCCGACAATCACACAGCGTCAGTTTCTGACAAGTTGGGAATGAGAAAAATCAACTTTTCTTACAAATAAGCTATAATCCATGACTGTGTCTTCGCTCTGAAGGAGAGGGAGAACCTGTGCGACGCCGAGGAGAGGTGCGAAGGCTTGATTAAGAGCAAGATCCACCTGGAGGCCAAAGTCAAAGAGTTCTCCGAGCGGGTGGAGGAAGAGGAGGAGATGAACGCCGAGATCACCGCCAAGAAGAGGAAGCTGGAGGACGAGTGTTCGGAGCTGAAGAGGGACATCGACGACCTCGAACTCACCATCGCCAAAGTGGAGAAGGAGAAATACGCCACAGAGAACAAGGTGCCGCTGATGGTTTTTCTGTTTGGACTGGTTCTGGATTTAAGCGCTCGCTAACTTTAAGATAAATGCTTCTGTGTCCAGGTGAAGAATTTAGTGGAGGAGCTCACGACTCTCGAGGAGAATCTGATGAAGTCGTCGAAGGAGATTAAAGCTCTGCAGGAGGTTCACCAGCAGACGTTGGACGACCTGCAGGCCGAGGAGGATAAAGTCAACTCTCTGATGAAGATGAAGATCAAGTTGGAGCAGCAGGTCGATGACGTAAGGAATCATTCTTTTAAACGGATCATCACGGTAATTAGCAGGATCCCCTTGGTTTGGTTTCCTTCGTTTACACGAATCCCTCCTGCAGCTGGAGGGCTCGCTGGAGCAGGAGAAGAAGGTGCGTGCAGACGTGGAGCGATGCAAAAGAAAACTGGAGGGAGACCTGAAGCTGTCGCAGGACACCATCATGGACCTGGAGAACGACCGACAGCAGACGGAAGAGAGGCTGAAGAAGTACGTTGTTGTTTGAATTAGACTTCCTGTCTGTCTTCTTCTCCAACGTGAATATGTGGTCGTAACCAGCGAACAACTTACTGCTTCTTCTTCTTCTTCTATCTATTCTTTAACGAGTGGCAACCAGCGTAAAGGTGTGTTACTGCCACCACGTATAAAAATGCAAGAACAGAAAGAAAAGGAAATGAGTTGTATAAAAGGAACAATATGCACCACTTAGCTTAGCTTAGCATAAAGACTGGAAACAGGTGGAAACAGCTAGCCTGCTCCATCCGACAGCAACACAATTGCCAACCACCACCTTAATTATTTAATTACTACGTTGTATCTTGTTTGTTTCATCCGTACAAAAACTGGAGAGTTAAAACTACAATTTTTTATTTTAGAGGGTGTTATGGCATCTGCCTGGAGTCTGCCTAGCAACCGTACAGTCATGACAGAAGACATCACAAATTGTTGTTTTCATGCAGGTTAAACAAACCAGATTTAAATATGTTAATGAGACGTGTTAAGACAAAAACCAGGCCGGATGTTTCCCCTGATTT
>OMLP01044670.1:75603-91249 GCA_900302685.1 Spondyliosoma cantharus
CCAGTCTTCATGCTAAGCTAAGCTACGCTAACCAGCTGCTGACTCAAGCCACATATTGAACAAACAGACTCAGTTGTATCAGTGTTTTAAATAACTCTCAGAGAGAAAGTGAACAACTGTTGGACTATTCTTTTGAAAAATACTGTAAAATCTTTTGTGTCAGTTGCAAATGTTTTCTGCGCTGATGAGAAAAAATTTAATTCACTCTTTTCAGAAAAGACTTTGAATTGGTTCACCTGCAGTGCAAGATTGAGGACGAGCAAGCGCTCGGCATCCAACTACAGAAGAAGATTAAAGAGCTTCAGGTAGGATTTATAACAGCGGTGAGCAGATTTGAATATCTTCATTTTAAATCTTTAATCTCTTAATAACCCACAAATTCAAACATTCCCACCGCAGGCTCGCAGCGAAGAGCTAGAGGAGGAAATCGAGGCTGAGCGCTCGGCTCGAGCCAAAGTGGAGAAGCAGCGGTGCGATCTGTCCAGAGAGCTGGAGGAGATCAGCGAGCGGCTGGAGGAGGCCGGAGGAGCCACCGCCGCTCAGGCCGAGATGAACAAGAAGCGAGATGCCGAGTTCCAGAGGCTGCGGCGCGACCTGGAAGAGTCCACGCTGCAGCACGAATCCATCGGCGCGACTTTACGCAAGAAGCAGGCGGACAGCGTCGCCGAGCTCAGCGAGCAGATCGACAACATCCAGAGAGTCAAACAGAAACTGGAGAAGGAGAAGAGCGAGCTGAAGATGGAGATCGACGACATGGCGGGAAACATGGAGAGCGTCCTGAAGAGCAAGGTAACGACCGCCTGCCGCACGATGAACCGTGTCTCAGTAATCAGGTGAGTTGCAGGTGATAACGGACGCTCGATGTTTCAGGCTAATCTGGAGAAACAGTGCCGGAGCCTCGAGGACCAAATGAACGAGTACAAGACCAAATCGGACGAAGCTCAGAGGTCTCTGAGTGATTTCACCACGCTGAGCGCTCGTCTGCAGACTGAAAATGGTACGAAATCATAAGAAAGATACAAAAAAAGTGATTAATGTGGACGCCGAGTCAAGTTTGTGTTATCTTTATCTTCAACAGGTGAACTGACTCGTCTGCTGGAGGAGAAGGAGATCAGCCTGTCCCAGCTGAACAGAGCCAAATCTGTCGGGACTCATCAGATCGAAGAGCTGAAGAGACTTTTGGACGAAGAATTCAAGGTCCGAGAGACACGATGACGTCGATACACAGTCACAGCAAAGTTATATAGATAATAAACCAGCGGTGTGGATGCTTCTGTGTTTTCAGGCTAAAAGCGCTCTGGCTCACGGTTTACAATCGGCCCGACACGACTGCGATCTGCTCCGAGAGCAGTACGAGGAGGAGCAGGAGGCCAAAGCCGAGCTGCAGCGCTGCCTCTCCAAGGCCAACAGCGACGTGGCTCAGTGGAGAACCAAATACGAGACGGACGCCATCCAGCGGACGGAAGAGCTCGAGGAGGCGAAGTGAGAGACGGCACGGCGTCTTTGTCTGAAGTCAGTGCTGATGGCTTTCTTGCGCTTTAACACAATTTATCTTTGATTCGAAGGAAGAAGCTGGCCCAGCGGCTGCAGGACTCCGAGGAGATGACGGAGGCAGCGAATGTCAAATGTGCCTCTCTGGAGAAAACCAAGCAGAGGCTGCAGGCGGAGGTCGAGGATCTCATGGTGGAGCTGGAAAGGTCGAACGCAGCCTGCGCCTGCCTGGACAAGAAGCAGAGGAACTTTGACAAGGTGTGTCTTCTTCTCTCAACGGATTCTGATCTGGATCTGAGGCTGACGTAATCACTCACGCCGTCTCCTCCTCTGTTAGATTCTGGCTGAGTGGAAGCAGAAATATGAGGAGAGTCAATCCGACCTGGAGGTTTCCCAGAGAGAGTCGAGGGGGCTGAGCACCGAACTGTTCAAGCTGAAGAACTCATACGAGGAGGCTCTGGATCACCTGGAGAACATGAAGAGGGAGAATAAAAATCTGCAGGGTAAGAATTCATCGAGGAAGAACTCGTGGTGAGAAGGTGTTTGTTTTTCATCCTGTTTTCTCTTCGCGCGTTCAGAGGAGATTACAGATATCACCGAGCAAGTCGGACATTCCGGTAAAACCATCCACGAGCTGGAGAAAGCTGCAAAGCAGGCGGAGCAGGAGAGGAGAGACACCCAGGCAGCTCTGGAGGAAGTCGAGGTTTGTATTGTGTCCGTTAACGACATCAAACTGTCAGTTTAATGGCTTTAACGGCTGCTCTCCGCTCTGTAGTCGTCCCTGGAGCACGAGGAGACCAAAATCCTGCACCTCCAGCTGGAGCTGAACCAGATCAAGTCGGAGGTGGACAGAAAGGTGGCGGAGAAAGACGAGGAAATCGACCAGCTGAAGAGGAATCACCAGAGAACTGTGGACACGCTGCAGAACACGCTGGACTCTGAGACGCGCAGCAGAAACGACGCCATCAGAGCGAAGAAGAAGATGGAGGGAGACCTGAACGAGATGGAGATCCAGCTGGGTCACGCCAACCGGCAGGCGGCCGAGGCCACCAAGCAGCTGAGGAACCTGCAGGCGCAGCTGAAGGTTTGTAGTGGACATAAGACTGATATGTTGGACTCGATTTAAAGTTTCAAGTCTCTGCTTTCTGTCCCAGGACACCCAGGTCCATCTGGACGAGGCGCTCCACAGCCAGGAGGACTTAAAGGAGCAACTCGCCATCACGGAGCGCCGCAACAACCTGATGATGGCCGAGAACGAGGAGATGGTGGCGGCGCTGGAGCAGTCGGAGAGAAGCCGCAAGCTGGCCGAGCAGGAACTGATCGACGTCAACGAGAGGGTCCAGCTGCTGCACTCTCAGGTCAGGACACGATATAAAGGACGGTAAAAAAAAAACAACCTTGTGGTTCGATTATTGAATGTATATGATGGTGGATCAAAACCTCTCACAGCTGTCGTTAATTTTCCCTTTTTAAAATGTTGTTTAACGATCAGAACACCAGCCTGCTGAACACTAAAAAGAAGACGGAGGCGGATTTAGTCCAGCTGCAGTCAGAGATGGAGGACACCGTCCAGGAGGCGAGGAACGCGGACGAGAAGGCCAAAAAAGCCATCATGGATGTGAGTTATTGAACTGAACTGCAGAGAGCGATTTCAGCGAGCCGCAGCAGGACTTTGAAGTTTGGTCGCGGAGATTAAATTTCACAGTTCTCATTTGCATACAGGCGGCCATGATGGCCGAGGAGCTGAAGAAGGAGCAGGACACCAGCGCTCACCTGGAGAGGATGAAGAAGAACATGGAGGTGACGGTGAAAGACCTGCAGCAGCGCCTGGACGAGGCCGAGCAGCTGGCTCTGAAGGGAGGGAAGAAAGAGCTTCAGAAACTGGAGGCCAGGGTACGAATCAAAGACGGAGGAAATCACTCAGTGCAGAAAATGAAAGTGATTTAAACTGCCTGTTTTTTTATTAAAGGTCCGGGAGCTGGAAAATGAATTGGATGCAGAGCAGAAACGCAGCGGGGAGGCGATGAAAGGTGTGCGGAAATATGAGAGGAAAATTAAAGAGCTCACTTATCAGGTAAAAAAAAAAAAAAAAAAAAGGTTTCCTGTTATGTAACTGAGATTTAACAGCTCGGATGTGAAGACGAAATGAGAGTAATCCCTCAAAATGTTCTCAGGGTGAGGAGGAGAAAAAGAACGTGGCCCGACTCCAGGATCTGGTCAACAAACTGCAGCTGAAAGTGAAAGCGTACAAGCGTCAGTGTGAGGAGGCGGTGAGTGAACACACGTGAATGCTGTGTGACACGTTTCGCTTCATGTGAACTCAAACAAGTTTCCTTTTTCATTTTCTGTGACGCGCAGGAGGAACAAACCAACGTGCAGTTGGCTAAATTTCGGAAGGTGCAGCACGAGCTGGAGGAGGCGGAGGAGCGAGCCGACGTCGCCGAGTCACAGCTGAATAAATTGCGAGCGAAGAGCCGCGATGTCGTCGGTAAAGCAGAGTAGAAATCTGCCTTCAGCTTCGTGCGTCTGTCAGCTGATCCAGTGGGGTTTTAAAATGATCGATTAGGTAGAATTTTCTCATCCTACGATTGTGTTGTTGAATTAAAACAAGAAACTAACAGGACAGGAAACAAAGAATTGGAGCAAAAATCTGTGAAAATAACCCTGATGATGTCATAGTGATGTAATCTGGATTAGGTTTGGGGAATACATTAATTTAACAGAAGGTCCTGGTTACAAACTGCAGGTATGAAGTAGTTCCTGGCCAGAAACAAGAAGCATTATGGGAAATGTATCAGTGTATTATATCCAGATGTGTCGTTTATGGAAGTGAGTAACCTTTTAATTGGTAAAACTACACAATCACAAATCAATACACCTCACAAACACGGTGTCGTACTATCTAATACGTTACTATGTCGTTATGAACATACACCAATAACATACACCAATAAGCAAAACGTGAAATCTACAGTCATGCGAATGAGATGCTCATCATCTTAGTTTAGCTTGTTACCATGGCAACGAGTACAACTGAGGCTGATGGGAATGTCTTTAAACTTGCAAACAAGCATTAGAGTCAGAAAACAAACCAAAGTTTTGAACGATTGATCCCTATCAGCTGCTGTCGTTTGAATTCATCCTCTGGTGATATCTGCACAAAAGTTTATGAGAATTAAGTTTGTCAATCTAGACTCAATGAACTACAGCTAAACATTTCAGCTTTGTCACATCTATATTCATGTAAAGACAGATTGAAAATGTTCAAAACGAGAACAAGGGTTTCTTGCGTACATGCAGCATCTGGTCCGTCTGTGTCGTTAATCCCGGGATCAGTCGACACCGAGCAAAGTAAACAGTGACAGCTCAACATGCTCCAGGAATAGTGTCGACGCAGCAGTTATCCGCTGACCTGAACTTAAAACCTCATTCTCAACAAAGACACAGAGAAATGCTTTTGTTAAAGTCTGTATGCCTCTCGAAATCCATCCAGACTTTACTGGAAAACATTCATATCAACACATCATCAATTTATCCTCTTCCTGCAGATCAAAAGGATCTCAGTCAGTTATGTAAGAATATAACCAGAAACTCACCAGATCTGCATTTATTGTGGAAGAATTAGTTATTTATTTGTATGTAAAGGTCAAGAAATTAAAGAAAATTATCTGTCTGTTACAAAAATGAGTCACCATTACTCTCATCTTGGTACCTGCAATAAAAATTGATGGCCAAAAGATGGAGACACTTCATCCATGTTGTTCCAAGTCTCTTCAATCAATAAAGACAATAAAGTCTGAGCTTATTTCCCACAAGAACCAGTTTTATTTGTTGACTCATCCTGAATCTTTCAAGTATCTTTATTAACAGCTGACAGCAAAAAAAAGATAAAGCAGAGATATTTGAGACTGTGCAACAAAAATATTATATGACTGATAATAAAATGTAAAGTTGATTACCAGAGGGAATAACAAATTTAAGATATGCAGTAAGAAATAAAAATACAGACACAACCTCATTTGCTCAGACGAGCTGGAGTCGCTGAAATCAATGCGTTAAAATAACATGATATTACCACACTGTCATTAAGCTAAATACTGACGCACACAGCTGACAACAACAATAATAATAATAATAATAATAAATCTGCTCTTTAACACTGCAGTCATTCACCAATTCAACCGTAAAAATCACATTAGCGTCGGCTCACAGCTACAGCTGAGAGACGAGAGCCTGCGAGTTCAAACGGACCGCGTCAGAATCCGCCTTTTTTCACTCCTGTCAGCGGCGCAGTTATCAGCAGCAGCTGGTACGTTGGTGACATTTGTAGAAATCCCTGTAAAGCAGGGTTAGAGTTACTGTGGGTGCAGGTGTGACTTTCAGCAGAGGAGGGTTACGTACATACGAGTGCTGAAGGTAACCTCCAAGTGAGGAGAAACGAGGAGGAGGACGGGTGGTGCTTGAGGAGCTGACAGGTTGTTGTTTGCTCAACAGAGACAGAACGCTAAGTGGACGGGCAGCGACGAACATCGTCCAGCACCCTGTCAACAGCTCCCGTTAGACTGCAGGTTATTTACTCCCGAAGGAGAGGGAGGCTTGTTGTACACAAACATTACAAATGAATACCAAGAACATTACAACGTTCAGGCTCAACACAGAGAACGGGGAAAAAATTATGATATAATAATCTTTAAGCACAGTTAGCAAACATAATATGAGGTGATATACTATCTTAGAAATATGTATCTCCTTGTAGCAGAGCCCGTAAACCTTCACGCCGCTTTATATAAAGAGTTGATGTGAGGTAATTTCAAGACGACAAGCTGCTTTTCACACTTGCTTCCGTGCACAACTCCCTCCTAATATGATGAGAGCTCAGGTTACAGACACTCTCCCATGCTTATTCTAAATATGGCACAAAGCGGCCGTCATGTGTTGCTACCCGCCTGAGATGTTCACACTGCCGCATGTATAACACAGTGTTATGTGTTAATTTGTGAACAAAGCAGACGAACCAGGCGACTTCCCTCAAGGTGGCCGGCTATCGCTGACCTTGGCACGGACAACAGACATTTGATACGTTGCAGAGACATTAATTGTTTGACCAACAACACCGTTTGATTCTAAAATATATGAATGCACAATCAAGATTTAGTGTTTGTCCAAAAATATTAAAATCTTGTCTTTGATGTCAAGTTCAGCATCTACGATTCTTCTTAGTTGATGGTGCACCACAGGGCTCCATTCTTGGCCCACTTGTGTTCACTGTGTAAACGTTACAGCTAACCTACCTCATTAATCTTTTGTAATGTAATCATTATGCAGATGATGCACCGCTGTTTCTCTAATTTAATTGCCATGACTCTAAGAAGCGAGAAGCAGTTATTGTTGATGCAAAACAAACAGTTCATAGAAGCGGATTGGCACTTTTGGCCGCGGAGCAGCGCTGATTTGGGTTTACGTTACCAGTTTTACCAAACCAAGTTGAGCCGAACCACACCAGAAATGTTCTCCTACCCTGCCACCAGCTGGGTTGCGATCTTACGATTGCAGCCAGCTCATGACGACATTCGTTTCTCTCACGCGTCCCTGTTTGTACTTTAAGATATCCACTGTAGTCCACTTTCAGTCGTGTTATTTCCTGATTTTTCGATAGAGGTCTTACTTGAAGGAAGAGTATTTACAGCCACTCCTTCACCATTACTCAAGCCAAGCGCGTCATTAGTTAAAGACACTGTTGTAATGGAGCCGGACTGATGTGCAGACTCAAGCCGGAGTTAAGTCGAGCCAGCGCATGTGTGTGGAAAAGCTAATACTTTTCAATTATTTAATTTGTTTCGAATTAAGCTAATCGCAGCAGCTGTGCTCTTTGTAGGACAACACTGACGGCTTTTATAAGCCACCACTGAAGTTATTGTCGGATACGGAAAACATCTTTAAGGATGTGAAGACTCAACCTATGTTTTATGTCCACTTTATAATAATGTAATGGTTCTATATGTCTAACCGTTGTGCCAAAAAAATAAAAGAACACAAATCAAAAGACAGTTCCTGTTGGATTCCCCAATAACAAACAATCTGATTGTCGAGATTCATTTTCTAATTTTCATTCCAAAATAGTGATTTCAACTTTGTCCTGACATCCGTCTGGAGTTTAATCCAGTTAATCCAAGCAAGGTGCCTTGGAAGTGACTGAGCAGGTGGTTCTGAATCCAGGATGAACATGAAGGTCACAAACGTCACAGAGACTCAGAGTTACATATAGTTTATACCTATTAATACTCACAATGTCAGTTTCCGTCTCTAAACCCACATTATAAAACTAAACACACTGATTAAGCTGTTCATTATGAATCAAACATGAGATGTCGTCTCACCGAACACAAACACAACACACCCGTTAAGCAGCTAATGACTGTTCCCGACAGAATGGAAGGCATGTAAAAATAGTGCTCGGGGATCATCGCCTGCTGCTGCCGACATCTTCCTATTACCACTCCAAGATCCCGTCCCATATTTAAGTGCGGGCCAGAGATCGATAATGCGACTTGATTGACGTTTGAAAGGAGTGACATTACCAAGTTTGGAGCGTCCGGTTCGCTTCAGCAGCACATTCGTCTTGATAAAAGGAGCCTCAGCCTCCTGCTGGGCTTCACTTAGTGACTGACCGTCGGTAAGATCCATCATTTTCCCTTCTGGTGCCTGTCGACGTTGGTGGATCTGTGTTTGACCCGCAGCACTGAAGAATATCTGATCCAACTCTACAAGGGACTGTTGACCCGGTAAGTAAGAAACAAAAGAAGACATTAAGTATGTTTTTTTGATTAATTGGTCTTGAGTTTGCCTTATTTCTTTCTTTTTTATCCTCAGGTATCAACATGAGCAGCGATGCCGAGATGGCCCAGTACGGGCCGGCAGCCATCTTTCTCCGCAAACCCGAGAAGGAGCGGATTGAGGCTCAGAACCGTCCGTTTGATGCCCGAACAGCCTGCTTTGTTCCCGACCCCAAGGAGCTGTACATCAAAGCAGTCATCCAGAACAAAGATGGTGGCCAAGTCACCGTGAAGACTTCAGCTGATGAGGTAAATAACGACCAAATTACAAGAAGCTGCAGTGTTTGGGATTTGCGGTAAAATGTGACAGATGTTTAACCTTCATCAGGTCGGCTACTGTTCCAAAGTCAGACGACTGAAACATGGTGTTGTATAGTAAAGACGTCCACCCTGTAGCTTTCCCTGCGTGAAGTAGAATTTGGCCGTCATAAAAACTTTTATGCCGTTAAACGTGTTAAACGTCTGCAACTGAAAAAACTTTAAATTTCAACCCTGTAAGTCTCCATGTCCACATCGCCATGATGTCAAAAGTGAACATCTAAAAGATCATTTTTGTTTCCTACATCAGTGGTTTATCACACCATCCAAAAATAATGTTTCACTCGGAACAGTAAAGTCATATTGTAAATAAATGAGCTGGAACTCGAGGCGGAGGTGGAAAAAACCGTTACATTAAATATTGTAAAACACTGCTGCTGCTTTAAAACTGGAGAGTGTTCAGTAAAGAAAGTATGATTTGTGATAAATGGGCTGTAACATGAACAATACAGATCTATGACTTCACATCTCAGCAGGTTTGATGATATATTTCTTTAAAGAAAACCAACATGTTTAAAGTTTATGTTTACATTTTATATTTTATGAGTTTTTATCTTTGTATAGGCTGTTATTTTCCACCTAAGCATTTGTTTTTGACAATTTAAATCAACAAAATTAGTGTAAAAAAGGAAATAAAGAGCTTTTTTTGTTCATTTTCAGTGATATTGTTATTAAATTTGAACTTTGGACCACAAAAGGCTATATGATGTGGACCTATTGTGTTTTAGGGGCAGTTACAGGCTTATAAATAAATAATTCAGTGTGTTCAAACGCCTTTAGATTAATGCCAAAACTTAAGGAGCTTCTGACAGTTTAAGGGGGAAAAAATCAGCTTATGACCTTTTACAGGAGCCCAAAACCAAATCTGTGCTCCAACAACAGGCCACTCAGGAGTTTTAGGATAATCCTAGATACATTTCCAGGAATAGGAGCAGTTTAATGTGCCGATTTCTTTTAGTTCTGCAGCTCAGATACTCTGTGAGGGCTGTAATGAGGTGCTGCATCTTCTCTCCACTTCTTCTGTTATCTGCGCAGATGGTGACAGTCAAAGAAGAAGACTGCCACCCCATGAATCCCCCGAAGTACGACAAGATGGAGGACATGGCCATGATGACCCACCTCAACGAGCCGTCTGTGCTGTTCAACCTCAAAGATCGTTACGCAGCCTGGATGATTTACGTGAGTGACGAGAGGGAAGGTTTATCATCTCGCCACGCGTCTGAGTGATTCTCACGCTGTATCGTCCTCCCCTGCAGACGTACTCCGGCCTCTTCTGTGCCACGGTGAACCCCTACAAGTGGCTGCCGGTGTACGACCCGCAGGTGGTGGCGGCCTACAGGGGCAAGAAGCGCATGGAGGCCCCGCCGCACATTTTCTCCGTGTCTGATAACGCTTATCAAAATATGCTCACAGGTAAGAACGAGTGACGTGAGCCTCGAACGACACGACTCCATTTAAAATAAAAAGACTCTGAAGCTTGTTCGTGTTATTTTGCCCGCCGCAGATCGTGAGAACCAGTCAGTCCTGATCACGTGAGTCGTGTCGTGTTGTGATTAAATCAGAAAGTGGATCTTTTCAGCCGTGTTCAATCTGTTTATTCTGTGTTCTCAGCGGAGAATCCGGTGCAGGGAAGACCGTCAACACCAAGCGTGTCATCCAGTACTTTGCGACAATCGCAGTTGCTGGTGGCGACAAGAAGGAGCACTCGTCTGGCAAAATGCAGGTAATCCCCTCTGAGGTACGAGCCGTGAGATGAAGGGGGGAGATTGTGGGATTCTCATGAGGCCGGCTGTGTTTTTCCAGGGGACTCTGGAAGATCAAATCATCTCAGCGAACCCTCTGCTGGAGGCGTTTGGGAACGCCAAGACTGTGAGGAACGACAACTCCTCCAGATTTGTGAGTATGAGCTCTAAAAAACGAGATCTTTGAGTGAGAGTTGCTTATTTTATATCTCACAAAATCATCTAATATAATTCCTAAAATCCAATTACGACACTTTAATATTTTCTTGTGCAGTTTCTCAGTTTAATTGGATTTTGTTTTTTTATTCTTTTCAGGGTAAATTCATCAGAATTCACTTCGGAACCACAGGAAAACTGGCTTCCGCTGACATTGAAACCTGTAAGTTGATTCCTAAAAAGCTGCGTCGGCGTGTAAATCAGGACTAAATCAGAATTTGATTAGTTGTTGATCCTTTTTAGACATATAGTCGATTAAAAACAGGGAATAGACGATATATTAAAGGGCAGACACAACAGGTGTATAAAGGACATCACTACACTCAGGAACATTCAAACTGTTTGTGTCATTAATCGATGTTTTAATTGACTGTAGATCTGCTGGAGAAGTCGAGAGTGACGTTCCAGCTGTCTGAGGAGAGGAGCTACCACATCTTCTATCAGATAATGACCGGACACAAGTCAGAGCTGATAGGTACGACGAGGACATGTCATCTCACAGATGTTTAAAGAATAAACCCAGAAAATGAGTCGTTCTTGACGCTTCTCTCTTCAGAAATGCTTCTGATAACAACAAACCCGTACGACTTCCCCATGATCAGTCAGGGGCAGATCTCCGTGGCCAGCATCGACGACAAAGAGGAGCTGTTGGCCACAGACGTGAGTTCAACCGTCTCTCGCCTCCCGCTGAATCACCCGACGCATGTTACTGTCGCCTGCTCACGCTGAATTTAATACCGCAGATGGCCACCGATATCTTGGGCTTCACCAACGAAGAGAAGATGTCCATCTACAAGCTGACCGGCGCCGTGTTGCATTACGGGAACATGAAGTTCAAGCAGAAGCAGCGCGAGGAGCAGGCGGAGCCCGACGGCACCGAGGGTGAGGCCCGATCGATCCATCGGTCTGTTGGCGTTCGCTCGAAACACGCAGATTAATAATGTCGTGTTTATCCCTCAGTGGCAGACAAAGTGGCCTTCCTCATGTGTCTGAACTCTGCCGACCTGCTGAAAGGCCTCTGCTACCCCAGAGTGAAAGTGGGGAACGAATACGTCACCAAAGGCCAGACGGTCCCTCAGGTGCTCCGACGAGATTCAACATCCGTGAAGAAAAGCAGCAGAATAATGGCTCTACAAATGTCAATGAGCGTGTTGCTGTTACTGTCTTCTTGTGTCGCTGATTCGTGTTTCTTTGAAATCTCCCGATCAGGTCACGAACGCCGTCAGCGCTCTGGCCAAGTCCGTGTACGAGAAGATGTTCTTGTGGATGGTGATCAGGATCAACGAGATGCTGGACACCAAGCAGCCGCGGCAGTTCTTCATCGGGGTGCTGGACATCGCCGGGTTCGAGATATTCGACGTGAGTTTGGACTCAGAGCTGTCTTCAGTTCGGGTTTTCTTGCCGTTGTTAAGTTAACGGTTCATTGTCGCCGCAGTACAACAGCATGGAGCAGCTCTGCATCAACTTCACCAACGAGAAGCTGCAGCAGTTTTTCAACCACCACATGTTCGTGCTGGAGCAAGAGGAGTACAAGAAGGAGGGCATCGACTGGGAGTTCATCGACTTCGGGATGGATTTGGCCGCCTGCATCGAGCTCATAGAAAAGGTTAGATTTGTCTGAGCGTCGGTGTTTGTTTTAACTCGTTTTAGCAACCTTGTGTTTGTAACGTACGCCTGTGATTCACCCGACAGCCGATGGGCATCTTCTCCATCCTCGAAGAGGAGTGCATGTTCCCCAAGGCCTCGGACACTTCCTTCAAGAACAAACTGTACGACCAGCATCTTGGGAAAAATAACGCTTTCCAGAAGCCGAAGGTGGTCAAAGGCAAACCCGAGGCTCACTTCTCGCTGGTGCACTACGCCGGCACTGTGGACTACAACCTGACCGGCTGGCTGGAGAAGAACAAAGACCCTCTGAACGAGTCGGTGGTGCAGCTTTACCAGAAGTCGTCCATGAAGCTGTTGTCCTTCTTGTACGCTTCATTCTCTGGAGCTGAAGCAGGTGAAATACTGAAATAATTAAGAGAGAAGATACGGAGACCAGAGGGCGTCTTTACCGGACTTACAAATGTTGAATTATGTTTCTGTTGTGTAGAATCGGGCGATGCTGGAGGTGGAAAAGGTGGAAAGAAAGGAGCAAAGAAGAAGGGCGGCTCGTTTCAGACGGTGTCTGCAGTGTTCAGGGTACAGAAGTGATAATTACTGATTTATTATTCTTGCTGGGTTTGTCTCCTGGCACCAAGTAGGACGGCTAACTTTGCTGCTCGTCTTCTCAGTGTTTGATATTCTCATCTCGATCTCGATCTCCTGCAGGAAAATCTCGGTAAACTAATGACCAACCTGAGGAGCACCCATCCTCACTTTGTGCGCTGTCTGATTCCAAATGAGGTTAAAACACCAGGTACAAGAAAACCTTGACATCTTGAAATACAGATGCTCTTGACGATGAGAAACATGACCTTGACTTTGACGCCTCTGCAGGCATCATGGACAACCACCTGGTCATCCACCAGCTGCGCTGTAACGGCGTGCTGGAGGGAATCAGGATCTGCAGGAAGGGATTCCCCAGCAGGATCCTGTACGCTGACTTCAAGCAGAGGTCAGCGCAGATTCAAACCTGAAATATCTACATTAATAAAACTAATCCGTGTCCTTCAGTTTGTGATAATCCTAATGCCTTCATCTTTATTTCAACAGATACAGAATCCTGAACGCCAGCGCCATCCCCGAGGGACAGTTCATCGATGGAAAGAAAGCCTCTGAGAAGCTTCTCGGCTCCATCGACCTCGACCACACACAGTACAAGTTCGGCTCGACGAAGGTTTGTGTTCAACTCCCTCGCAGGGTTAAAGCATGAGTTCACCCGACGGTCATCATCTCCTCACCTTCATGCTGATGGAGAGTCAAGTGAAGAAACATTTCTGGAGCCTCACAGCAAAACAGCGCTGCAGCTTGCAGCTTCATACAGGTCGTCCGGTTTAATACAAGTCTCCAGAGGCCTTGAGATCCCAAATTGATTTGAAAAGACGTCATTTACACCCTTAACAAGTCCGAAATCTTCACTGTAGCTGCTGAGCTGAAAGCGTTTAGCGTCTGAAGTGGCTGCACAAGCTCGACTGCCAGCTGGAGACTTAATATAAAACAGAAATAAACATAAAAATGCCTCCATACAGCTTGTTTGGAGTAATCCAAGATTTCAGATCCAGAAAAACTGGCGACACTCAATCGAGCTCCTGCAGCCACTTCAGAGCTAACGCTTGTAGCTCAGCGGCTACAGGGAAGATTTTGGCTTGAAAGAGGTTTTAAATACATCTTTTCAAATCAGCTTGGCACCTCTGGGATCTTCTGGAGACTTGGGTTATGCTTGATGAGCTGTGTGGAGCCATTTTATGATGTTGTTTCTGTTGTTTTTTTTAACGTTTGAAATCAAGTCTCCAGCTGCAACGACTGAATTATCATTTTTCGGCGGTCTTTAACTGGATGCAGCTTTAACGCACTGTGTTGTCGCAGGTCTTCTTCAAAGCCGGCCTGCTCGGCACTCTGGAGGAGCTGCGAGATGAGAAGCTGGCTTCTCTGGTGACTCAGACTCAAGCGCTGTGTCGTGGTTATCTCATGAGGAAAGAGTTCTCCAACTTAATCGCACAAAAGTGAGATCAGCGCCGACAATCCTCCTTCTACAGTGATAGAAACTGAACCAGTACCATACAAACTAAACACCGTCGTTGTGTATCTTGCAGGGACTGCGTCTGGATTCTGCAGTACAACTTGCGCTCGTTCATGAACGTGAAACACTGGCCGTGGATGAAGCTGTTCTTCAAGATAAAGCCTCTTCTGAAGAGCGCGGAGACGGAGAAGGAGATGGCGACCATGAAGGAGGACTTCATCAAATGTAAGGAGGATCTGGTAAAGTCAGACTCCAAGAGGAAGGAGCTCGAAGAGAAGATGGTTTCTCTTCTACAGGAGAAGAATAATCTCCTCCTGCAAGTACAATCTGTGAGTATCACAGCAAAAATGCCATCTGATTATCACAAATTACTCTGCAAACGATCGAACCATCAGCGCTGGTTCTCTCTGGGGATCTTCACAGGACTCGGAAAACCTTTGCGACGCGGAGGAGAGATGCGAAGGATTGATCAAGAGCAAAATCCAGCTGGAGGCCAAACTCAAAGAGGTGACCGAGAGACTGGAGGACGAGGAGGAAGTGACCGCCGAGCTGACCGCCAAGAAGAGGAAGCTCGAGGACGAGTGCTCCGAGCTGAAGAAAGACATCGATGACCTGGAGATGACCCTCGCTAAGGTGGAGAAGGAGAAGCACGCCACGGAAAACAAGGTTCGTCATCCACATTTTTTCACGAGGTGCCGTGAATCCAGGTGGAGCTTGTGTATAAGATCATTATGTTTTCCTGCAGGTGAAGAACCTGATGGAGGAGCTGGCCGGTCAGGATGAAAGCATCGGCAAACTGACCAAAGAGAAGCGAGCTCTTCAGGAGGCTCATCAGCAGGGACTGGACGATCTTCAGGCCGAGGAGGACAAAGTCAACACTCTGACCAAAGCCAAGTCCAAGCTGGAACAGCAAGTGGACGACGTGAGTGGCTGCAGACGGTAATTAAACTGAAACACGGGCGCTGCTCGACGTCTTAATTAACTGCGTCTTAATTTGCCGTCAAGCTCGAGGGTTCGCTGGAGCAAGAAAAGAAGATCCGCATGGACCTGGAGCGAGCCAAGAGGAAGCTGGAGGGGGATCTGAAACTCACCCAGGAGTCCCTGATGGACCTGGAGAACGACAAACAGCAGTCTGAGGAGAGGATTAAGAAGTGAGCTCGTGGGCTGATTATGTAGAGCGCGAATGAGGAAACGAATCTGGAGTTAAACTGACTCGTGTGTCTTCTTGTCTCTGCAGAAAAGAGTTTGAAAACAACCAGCTGTCCAGCAAAATTGCAGACGAGCAAATGATTAACAACCAGCTTCAGAAGAAGATGAAGGAGCTCCACGTAATTAAAAAAAAAGCAGATTAAAGTCTCAAATTGATCAGGAGGATAACAACC
>OMLP01044671.1:0-16140 GCA_900302685.1 Spondyliosoma cantharus
CAGCGGCAGCTTACATAAGCCAGTGCACTCAAAGGACGGGCCATTTAATTTACATTGAGCCGCATGGCTCCTCATGCGGTGTGGTGTTCACTGTGGTTCACGATAGCATTCGAGACAATAAAATGCTGACATGATGGGAGGGAGGACGTGTGATGGCTGGATGGGACTTGACGGCATTGTGTTTGTGTTCCTGGTGAGACTGGCAGGAGGGTGTGTGGTGTTTTTCATCAGGGTCAACTTTGAATGCAGGGCTGTTAGGTAGGTGTGTGTGTGTGTGTGTGTGTTTAACTACCTGCAGTGATTCTCTATGACAAGTGTGTCTGAGGTGCACTGACACAACGGTGCTGACAGTACGCCGCCTATGCTTCCAACTCGGCTGCTGCTGCCGCTGCCATACACGGTGCTGCAATTACAGTGTGCGATACAGACAGGCAGCTAAAGTCTGTTCACCCTGTTCCCGCCCGGCAAAAGATACAGAAGTATCCGCTGCCGTACCACCAGACTACAGAGCAGCTTCTTTCCTAAAGGCCGTGAGGTTCCTGAACTCATCCGCAACACTCTGCCACGAATAGATCAATTTCGTGACTTGATTATTTATTCATTATATCGACAGACACTAAAATCAGAACACCTGAAGCCGTTGTGGCCCCTCGCCCCGTCTCCATAAGACATGTTTTTTTAAGGTCAAACCGGCTGAAATTCACTCCATTGGTTAGGTAGCTTAGCAATTAGCGCCAGTTGGTTTTCATTATTTCCCGTAATCGAATCACGTATGACAATTACATGTCTGTCTGTCACAGCATTGTGTGTGAGCGTCGACGAGTGAAAAAGGCACGTTTCAATCGGGACTGCGACTAACAATTTCATATCAGGTTAATTAGATTTCAAACATTAAAAAACGAACTGAAATGATCAATCAGAATGTGAAGAAATAAGAGTTTTGGCATATTGTGTTGCAGAGACAGAGGCCTATCTACTGAAGTAGTAGTAGTAGCCCTGAGCCAGTTTGTGGCAAACTCTAAATTAGTCCACTTTGTCTTCATCAGAGCTCTATTATTTAGTTCACTAACATAGAAAGCAAAGGAATAGGAGGAAGTCATCACATTTAGGAAGATAGAACCAGAGAAAAGGGAACACTTGTCACTTTTGTTTGATGACTTAAACGCTTCATCAGTGGTCAAAAATGTTGCCTAATCGTCTCAGCTCCAGCTTGACGTGCACCTTTTGGAGTCTCATCTGGTCTGACACGTTCGACACAGTCGCCCTGAATGTTTTTAGGACTCTGACTCGTCTGTTTGTTCTTTAGTCCAGCGGCGGTTAGGGTAGAGGAGGGGTGCGTTATTTCGATAACTCTGAACAAATCCAAAAAAGACTCCTACGACAGTTTTTTCTTGTCCACGCTTCGAAGATATAAACTGAAATGTCCATGAGCTAAAATAGCACACATGCACAAGGGTTTCAGGTTTTTTTTTTTTTTTTTAGTGTGATAATTTTAAAACCGAGGGGCGTCTTTTTTGTCCTCTGGGAGGCTCCTTCTGTGCTACTATTCCAGGTTGAGTAGGAGGGGAGCAGAGTCAGAGGAGACTCTAGAATCGATCGCCCTACTTTTATTTCCTGCACCAAAGAAGAGCCAAGAGAGCCTGACTGTATATGTGTATGTGTGTCATGTTGTGGATTCAGATTCAGCGGAGAATTAATGCCATTAGAATAATCCCTAAATGCTTCGGTCTCATGTCTGTAACGACTGTAACCTTTGACATCGGAGAGCATCATCACGGTTCTGAAGCCAAACCATGAAAAGACACAAAGGATTGTAGGTTAGTGTCGTGTTTGTGTTGCTCATTCGGATGCAGGTGGAGAAGTGAGTAGCCTTTGTTTGCGTTCCACGGAATGATGATGATGATGATGATGACTGTTAGCAGCATCACACAGTTGTACTGTAAGGTTGAGTCACCGTGAGGGCTGTTCGATCCAGGCCAATGTCTCCTGGCGCTGCTTCTCTGCCAGGATTTGAACTTTAGCTCACGCTGTTTGTCCTGCTTCTGCACCGAACGACACCGCGGCTCCGAAAACGACTCTCCGTCCGCAGAGCACCGGATGACCGACAACCAGCAGTCTTTATTTGATAATGCGAGCAAAATACAGGCAGCAAAAAAGTTATTTATAGTTACATAGTTGGGCAAATTCTTGCACAGAAAGACGAGAATTTACTTCGAGATGTTTTTGCACTCGGTCGCTGAGATAAAGATGAACACGTTGGGAGGTTACCGGGCAGATTATCTTCTGGTCTGAGTCAGCATCATATCTTTCCTCTCATTTGGAGCCATTTTGCATGGCTACACCCCGGCAGGCTCCCTGTGGGGGGGCTCAGCAGGGAGGGCAGTTGGACAGGCGGAGCCTTCTCCTCATCGGATGGCAGGATGCTGGCAGTGTAAGCCACATGGATGGATCCTCTTAGCTCGTGCTCTTTGGTGTCACCTGTCCCTCCCGTTGGCCGCTGCTCTTAATGGAAGATCAGACCTCCGGGTTAGTCCGAGGCTGTTGTTCCTTTTTGTAGCTGTAACGTATTCAAGACAGCGCGGTAGAGTTTTGTTAGTATGACCAATATTTGGTAAAATCATATTTGGTATTTGGGGAGTCAAATCTCCCTGATACATGTTTAAAACCACACAAAGGAATAACAGTCTTTAATATCCCTTTCAGATCCATCAGCTGTGTGAGTGTCAAGGATGAACAAAGAGACGGTTGCTTCTACTACAAAGAACATCATCATTATTGATGAATGATGTTTTGGACCTATTTTGATAAATGAAACAGTTTGGATATTTATTGTGCTTTCTACAGAGAGAGAATAACTAATCGAGCCTGGGGTTTCTAACAACAAAACCCTGATGTAATATATGTGAGAGCTGCTTCCTCCATGAGACGGATTTATGTAAGCATCTGAACACTCATGTTTATAACACTTAAATTTAGACAACCCACACGTAAAACAGATCCCGCATGTTTGCATGTTGTAAAAACGTACTTCATTTGGGCTTATTGTCCTTGATCACAACACCCCTCTCGGTTATGTCATACATACATTAAACCATTAAGCGGTGCAGTGGCTCCTTCTCATTGTTCACGTTGCTATTACAGGACAAGTGCACTCGAGGGTATTCAGAGCCACTGAAAGCAGACCAGGCCCGACCATTCACGCCCGCAACCACGTCACACCATCCTCATTCTTGGCAGATGGAGATCAAAAAGCCACGAAAAAAAAAATAAAAAATGTCCACGCTGAGAGGAGTGTAAAAATACCCTCGTGGGGAATATTTTATTCTTGCGTGAAATATTGGAGATTATCAGCGTATTTGTCTCAGACTGAAGGGCCTCCTTTGTTCTGTCACAACTATGGGGAGGAAGTTGCAAACCTCAACTGTTAAATGCTAAAGGCAGCGGCGCTAATGAAGAAGTGAGAGCAGTTTGAGCAGATACCTTTCGGTGCTGCCTCGCTGTCTGTCTACAGGGCCACGCAGGCAGCCGCCGCACACCAGAAACTGACTGACGGATGTGACTTTAGTGGCATAGAGGGGAAGAGAGCTGGAGGGGTTTGAGGGTGAGGGGAGGGGAGAGGTGTCGGACGTTTGCTTTGAAATTCATTCCTGCCACACTTCTCTTGTTCTCGCTCATTTTAATTAATGTGACTCAAATATGTGCCTCGCAGTCACAGCGGTTATGTGTCAATTTTATACCTCAGTGAAGAAAAAAAAATGCCACCAGAAATAAAAAAATTAAAAGATGCTTGCTTCAGGCAGTCACTGATAAACTTCACAACAGAGCAGGTTTCTGTCAGTAATGGCTCAGTGAATCATCCCACTCGAGCATTAGTGCACACTAATAATTCACACGACGCATAGCAGCGTCCCGGAGACGCATGTGACGTGTTCTCATTCACGAGTGTAAAGCCACAGACACACAGGAGCTGTTTCTTCTCATCAGCAGAAGAAGCTCCAGTAAAGCCACCGCTGAGCACATCATCGTAGGTAGCATATTGGTCACGAGCTGCTCATTTTTTAAGTAGGTCAGAAAGTGCACAGCGATGGTGTGAATGACACAAGGCCACCAGGCAAGCGAGGCTGTAAAACTGCAGCCAGCGTTCGTCTGCAGAGCAGATGTACCGTTAGCTCCTCCCAAAAGTAGTGTGTTGGTAGGATGTTTGAATAATCAAGGATTCCTGCACCTTTTGTTTTTTGAAAAATAGCCAATTAGCTTCAAGGTAAAGGAGCTGGTTTTCCTGCAAATGCTAATATTTTACAATCAGCGTATCCAAAAATAGACCTGCAGCTAATAACCAGTTAGTCGATCAGAAGAAAATTAGTTGATGATTAATCATTGAAAGGTACAATATGTATAAACTGGCCCTGTGTGGAATGAATACTCAAAACAAATAGGGTGCAGCATATCACAAACTAACTGCTCACTGTAGCTGCTATTAGCTAGTTAGCTCAGCTAGCCATGCAGCTAGCGCTCCCATTAGCTTACTCTGTCCGGACCAGGAGCTGGTTCCCCTCCAGGAGAGTGTTAGGGTTGTTTACTATCAGTGTTCGTATTGTTTACTGTCATCGTTAGTGTTGTTTACTATCATCGTTAGTGTTGTTTACTATCAGTGTTGTTTACTATCAGTGTTGGTGTTGTTTACTATCAGTGTTAGTGTTGCTTACTGTCAGTGTTGGTGTTCTCGTCAAGTGGCTCGGGGCTAGCTGGTTAGCATGCTAACTTCAGATAGATATCGCTGCAGCACAATACATGGATGTCTTTGTTATATAGACAAATTTGTATTTCTTTACATTCTGTTAATTATTTTTATTTAACTTTTGAATGTTTAAAAGAAGAGTTCTTACACACTGTACCTTCAATTTATTTCTCGAGCAGTAATGTGAAACACTTACTGGTTCCAGCTTCTTCCATGTCTCAAGGGTCTTTGGTGTTTTGGACTGTTAGTTAGACAAAAGAGGGAATTTGAGGGTGTCGTGCTGGTCTCCCGGGAAATTGGGATGAGCACTTTTAACAGTTTTCTGACATTTTAGAGACTATAAACGATTAATTAATGTTTAAATATGAAAATAATCAGCAGATTAATGGATGATTAAAAAATGATTGTTTGTTGCAGCCCTACTGCCCATCTCCTCTCCACTTTTGTTCATATGTATTACTGCAAACAAATACATAATGTCAGTATGTGTTGTGTTTATGATTATAGGAAAGACAAAAATAAGTTGTAATAGAACAAAATACTGGACGAGTAATGTAAAGTAAAGGAAGCCAACTCCTAATAATAAGTAAAATAATAACATATAAATAGGGAAAATGGCTTAAAAAACATATAGAGCCTCTCTGATGGGAGACTTTAGCGATGCCTGCATTGTGTACTGTGTCCTTTGGGATTGTATTGAACACAAGCTGAACCCAGTGCAGCATCTAGGTTTGATGGCAAACATTTAGCAAGTGCCCTCAAGTCACAAGCATCACTCATTTAACTGCAGTCAGCTCTGAAATAATTTCAGCCGGGAAATTGGGATAAGTGTGGTTGGTGTTAGCGCTGCAGCCATTTCATGGGCACTCGCTCGCATTTCAGCAGACAATAGGGACAGTGAGGAAGCGGAGGAGGTCAGCGTCTCTTCCTCCGCGCGTAGAAAAGGTAGGCTAACAGTTCAGAGTGCTATTGTAGCAATATTGAGCAATCTCCTTTCGCCTGCCTCAGAGCTGGTTCCACTGATGACGGAGGAGTAACGGTGAACCGTACTCTCGACATAATAGATGCAGTCATGAAGCTGAGGGTCAGTTCCTTTCCCTCACACGCCCACACAGACACACACACTGCAGTCACAGAGGGACAGCTGTTCTTCCTGTCACTGTGTGCCACATGTATAAGGCTTTTATAGAGTCAGCAAAGGCACACAAAGACACACATGTAGTCGAGCCATCTCACATTTAGGCCCTAAATCTCCCTCCCCCTTCCCTCTGTCACACACATGGCCTGACACAAGGTGTATTTTCAGATACACAGGAAGTGGCAGTGCTCTGCCAGCGCACAGTGTCGATGTCACGGCAAATCACTTGTCAAAGAATAGCGAGAGTTAGGTACTTTCTTCTGCTGTGGCTGAACAGCACGTAGGTTTTGTCAGAAACAATAGTACCACAGACTGTATTTGAGTGTGCATCAGTTGTAAGTTGTGCTATTTATTACAAGAGGAAGTGGGGTTTTAATATGGACAATGCTATAGACGGAGCTTTTCTGAGCGCGCTTCCTCTTTACATTTACTGAAGGGGGAAGTTCACTAATTGTGCCCCCATCATGAGCAGAAAGCAATACAAAACAATCCCTAGATATATGTGTTTCATGTACCGCGCTGACTCCCAGTGACTCTTTGACATTTGAGCAGCTTGTTTTCTTTGCAAAGTCCGCCTCTTTGCTAAAACTGCACTCCAAAAAAAGAACTGAAACTGGTGCAGACACCTCTGAAGTCACGTTGGATGACCTCAGCTGTGCTGCTTTACAGTAAGACGTGAAGCACATCTGCACGAGAGGACGCAGGACTTAGATATAAATCATAACAAATCAGGTCTGGTCTGAGTGTCCTTCCCCGGTGGTTGGAGAGTGGACAAAGGAGAGCCAACCAATGAATAATTAACATCTTGGTAACCCTCGCCCCCCTTCGCCCAGCCTCATTAATAATTCATAAGACAGAAGACTTATTTTCAATTTTTTGAAGGACAGGTTTAAAGGAGGGCAGGTTTTTGATTGTGTGGAGAATGCTTCATCGTACTGTAGCTGTGGACCAGAGAGAGGCTTGACCTCAACTTAGATCCACATCAACAGAGCTGTAAAGCGGCAAAGTGCTTTTCACCAAGTCTTGTTGCCAGTTGTTCCTTGCGCTGCATTTAAAGGGCAACTCCGTCGTTTTTTCCGCATTCCAGTGCGTTTACTGGTGTTGGGGAGCGCTACAGCATATATGGAAAAATAGTATAAATCATTTTGTGGCTCCAGAGGAAGCTGCATCTAATCTGATACATTTCCCCCGGTGATGTCACACATTGGTTCAGTTGCATTGTGGCTAATGTAGGCGTAAGATTTAGTAAAGGAGGACGAATGCGTGGGAATGAATTCTGCCTAATCAGTCCAGCAGTGTTATTAAATGCAACGGCAGGCATTTTTCAAAACCTGGTACCTACATTACCCACAATGCAACTTAGCCACTGACTGACATCACTGGAGACAATTTATCATATTACATGCAGCTTCCTCTGGAGCCACGAAAGGCTTTATTCTACTTTTTCACATATGCAGTATTACTCCCCAATAGCTGTGAACACACTTTGATGTGTAAAATTGGTGGCGTTACCCTTTAATATTTACATTAATTGAAATGCTTTCCTCTCCACTGCACTTTTTGGTGCTGATCTTCGAAATGGGAAAAGTAGATGTCAATGTCACAGAAGGAACGCGTTGTTACACTAACCCTGAAAGATCCAATTAGCACTGATATGCCGCAGTGTTACTGACAGGAGAGAAATACGAGAGGACATGTGTGAGAGTGGTGAAGCAGACAACCACCAACAACTTCTTTAAATGATGCAGCCGCGCTTCTGGCAGTGTATCTGTCACCTTGACCGGTTGTGTGAAAACGTCATCACAGCAACACTCAAAACTCCACTCTGCATGTGTAATATACACATGGCATGACATAGACATACAAGTTGGCGATAGTGTGCGTCTGCAAAAGTATTTCTCACAGTAATGGCTGACATTTTTTGATATTCCTCAACAACCTGCTCTTCCTCACGCAGCCTTAACAGTTCTCCTCTCTTCGAAAATCGAGCACCAGGTGCTGGAGATGCAGCAGGCTTATGTGTCTTTGGGGACCGATAGCTCTGACTGACGTTTGCAAACAGTTTGAATGAAAAAGGGAGATAAAACACATTACACAAAAAAGGGAGTGCTGCAGTACCATCCACTTAGCAGCCTCTGGACTTGGCCCAGTTCACTGTCCGCAGTGTGGTGGTGGGGGGGAGGGAGGGGGGAAGATTGAGGATGCCTAAAGCAAGTGTTGGGCATGAGAATGAACTCATTTTCTGAATCAGATCCAGCCACATTAATTCACATTTTACCCTATTAAAAGCTTTGCAGCGAAGAGTCACATATTCTGCAGCAAAGCAGGGATGCAACCTGATCTCAGATCTAACAGGGTTGTATGGGATCAATAATGAGAGTGAGGCTCTGCCAGGTTTTAAATTTCCCCAAATCAATCACTATTAGGAGTTGATTTAGACCTTGTGGTTAAGGATCGGTAAGGCAGCTTTTAACTAAAAGGATAGACTGTGACACTACAGCAGATGACCTGGAGACGGTGAAGCTGGACGCTTACCCGCCTGGTTAAACACTCGCCCGAGTGCAGCGAGATGCACGCTGTCGGATGTTCGTCGTGTCGGTTTCCCCGTCTTTACGTATCATTTTAATGTCACATGTCAAAACAGTCTGCTTGCCTAATGTGTGGAGGCATGCGGTGTACTTCACAGCGTCAGTCTTCGGTGCTGACAGAAAGACAACAAGCACGACATCAATCTGCAAGACGAAACTGCAACGTGATGTGATGGAGTTGATAAGGCTGCAGTGAACGCTCAACTTTTGTCACTGATCACATCTAATTGCTGCTAAGCCGTTAAGCCGATTGCAGCAGCTTCACCTGAGGAGAAAACAGATCAAATCTCAGATCGCCTGAATCAGGACGCAGTCCTTCTTTTGCCATTCAACACTTCAAATGACTGCACCATCTGCCTTAAAGGGACAGTGTACCACAATATTTAAACATATGTCTTCCTCTTACCTGTACCGCTATTTATCCATCTACTTTGTGTAGGTGTGAGTCTTTGCTCCAAAATGAACAGCACCGGTGCTCAAAATACACTTGAAAAACTCAACTGCGAAGTCTCACACCAGAAATCACGACCTGGTTACTCAAGATAATCCGCAGACATTTCCATGTAGGAAACTGCTTTCTTTCTACCCAATTACAACGTATCACTGTGCAGAGGGAAGCGTGTATCTACTTATGCCGAGGGGCGTGCTAACTAAGCTAGCTAACGTTACAGCTCAGTCGAGCAGGGCGCCATTAATGCTTAAGTCTTGTGCCTTCCACGAGCAGATGCATGTTTTCATTCTGCACGGCGATGCTTTTGGCAGGTGTATTTCGGTCAAAAGAAAGTAGTTCCTAAATGAAACTTCTCAAAACAAAGTCTCTGGGTTATCTTGAGGAACCAGGTCATGATTTATGCAAATAGACACTGTGGTTAATTTTTTCAAATGTAGTTTTTTTGCCACTTTGACACCACAAGCCGAGTGCAATTTAGTTCCATTATACGCAGGCAATAGGCGGACATCTCCATGGTCGATATCTCCAAAACTCGATGACTCATAGCAAAACAATTTAGATGGATAAATAGCTGTACAGGTAAGAGGAAAAATATGTAATTTCAAGTTTGGGGTGAGTTGTCCCTTTCGATGTGATAAAAACTTTAAGTAGTTCCTCAGTCACAGGCAGGAAGCAAAAAAGCTGCTCATTCATGCTTCACTGATTCAGCTGCTCTTGCCATAGGTGTGGAAGTGTTGAGTAGAAGCGATGACGACACCCATCCTCTCAGGGTTCAAAAGTCAGCCATCTCTTCCTGTTTCACAGGACGCAGACTTCGCTCGAGCCGGTGCAAAATAAGTCAAGCGGCCGTGACTTCCCCAAAATGGTGCGTGTTTAATACTCCTCTCCTCTGACTTCAGTTCGTGTCCTGACAGCGTACACCAGAGGCCCATTAACCTTGTCCTAGACTGAACGTGGAAGTGGACCTCATTTTCTGTCATCGGTGAAACCGAACGTCTACCCTGGGCAGTAATGACCCTTCAATGTGAATCTGGTGCAAAAGAACAAATCAACAGTAGAGACATAATCCTTTAAAGCAGATCATATGATGCTGCTCCGCTGTGAAATTTCACATTTCCCTTTCTGCCCGAGCCTGACCTGACACTGTCATCACTTCTCATGGACAGAAGGGCTCAGCAAAGAAATAGATTATTTTTTTTTTAGCACTAAAATAAATGCTTATTTCTAGACTATGTGAGCACAATGCTGAGATCAGTACTGTCCACTGTCTGCACAGGGTTTTTAAGCTCTGAGACGCAGGATTAAACACTGCTGTCTACATGCATTATTGAGTTTCCTGGAGAGAGAGACCGTCTCTGGTACCGTGAGGAGATGTGCGGGGGGGAAGCATCCTCCCTGTGCTGTTAGTGAATGCTCGACTAAAAAAAAAAAAACCTGGAGAGTGTCAGCAGCAGCATGTCTGGGTCATCCCTCGTGGACTGATGCTGTGGCAGAAGAGAAAAAACAAAGACTGTTTTTATACTGTTTATTATTCACAGTGATTCGGTGCTTGAATAGACGACAATGCCTGCAAGATATTGAGAATACAGCTGTTTTTTTATCCAATAGTCTGACCATATGAACGGATGTCAGAGTTACAATCCACTATTGGATACATGAGGTTGAAAGTCTAAATAAGGTTATTCTTAAGATTGTTGAGACATACGGAAATATTAGTGAAACAACCAGATCATTGAGAGTGAAGCGATGCCAAATGTCAGCAAATCAAATCCCGTGCCATTCCTCTTCAAAGTCATTTAATAAATTGCGTTTGAGTGATTCCTGCTAACCGGTCCAGTGAGGGGTCAAGTTTCTCTCGATGTGGCAGCGGACTTGTGGCTCAGGGAGCATCAGGGGTCACGTACGCTTTCCATCAACTGCTGCACTGACTGACACGGAGAAATGTGTTTGCGCTGTTGAAGTGGCTGAGTGCAACTGTAACGGTATGAAGCATTTATTTGCTTGTACGGGAGCGAGGAGAGCTGATATCTGATGCAAATTCAAGGCAGTAATCTCCGAACAGACAGTGACCTACTGATTTATTTGTTGGCGTTTGAAAATGTTAGAAAGTGCTACACCATGTGAACAGATTTAATCTTCTCTAATCTTCTCAGGCTGTTTTTAGCTGTATTCAAAGTGGAACAGGGCTGCAGGACAGGGCGAAAAAAATCATACTGTGATTGTTTTGACAGTTATTACAATTGCGATATAATTCATGAATAGTGGGAATGAAAAAAGTATTAAAGGAGACACATGATGCTCATTTTCTACTACTGCTAGAATAGGTTTACATGCTTGTAATGCTCAAAAAACACATCAGGTCTCTCATTCTGTCCAGTGCTGCAGCTCTGTATTCCCTCTCAGTCTGAAACCCTTTAATGTAGCTCCTGTCTCTTTAAGGCCCGCCTCCTGAATACCCGGTCTCATCTGATTGGTCAGCTCACACACGCTTGACCCATCACCGCTAACAACAACAGAGCAGCTTTGCTAAATTAATCTGGTCCCAAGCTAGCTGTTAGTCATTTATTATGCAATCGCGTAACATGGTGACGTAGTGTGATGTCATGAAGTCGCGGAACTAAAGTCGAGACTACTGACGAGGCATTTCAGGAGCAGTGTTTTCTGTGGGAGAGAGGAGCTTCTCTTGGTGCGGACTTTGACCTTTTTTAACTTTCAAGATCTTTTACATGCACAAAAAACGTAAAACACTGAAGGAAAAACAAGAAAGCATAATCAGTATCCTTTAAAATCATGATGATGTAACATTTGCTGGGCTCTGTACCAAACAAACATCTTTTTCTAATATCTGGAGAACAACAATTTGTAGGCCAGGGGCGCCTCTGAAGCTCTGCAGTGCTTCATTATAATGCTGCTTTGTCACACGTTGTACCAACATGTTATTGCACTTGACCATACTGCGATCCAAAACAGAACTTCTGGAAACCACTGAGATTTAAACCACTGAGATGCACACTTACAGTCAGACTACAATCAGCTGCATGAAAGCTTTTGAAAAAAGAGCTTCCCGTCGCTGTTTATTGTCAAGCCTTCATAATATCCTTAAGTTCTTTTTTATAGCCACTCAGTCAGTCTCACTATCACGAAATGATCCGTTTATGATCATATTAGGGTTTGGTTTAAGGCCGACTGATACAGCTCGTATGACTGTTCAGAGAGAAATATCCTGGGAAAACATTAAGCGAGTTATTAATCATTTATGTGTTTTTCTAGGGTAGCAATTGTTTGGATCAAGAGGCGGTTTGTTTAAATGACAAACCTTCCCTGCTTTTTCTGTTGGGAGGATGTAAAATGATATTTAAATCGTCATGGCTAATGCATACAGCTGAAAATACAAACAATTGTCTCCAGACAAATTGAGCAGAAACTTGTGGGGGCAGGGTCAACTCTTCAGTTCCTCTTCACTTTGTACTTCCACTACATTAGGTACACCACACACTTCTCTATACTAGTACCTCAGTCAGTCATTCTGTATCTATTCAACATCACTGTTTATGTGGCAAGGGTTTTTAGGACAGGACTAGTGAGGATTTGATTGAACACATCAAATATCAGTAATGGTAAGAGAATGACTTTGCTTTGCTTTGAAAATGTACCATTTTCTGTTGCTGTCCTTGATTCTGATTCAAAGAGTTTTTTTTTTTATTAACCCCACACAGCAGATGGAAAGTGACTTAATAACACTGGAACAGATAGATGCTTGAAGCACCCGGCAGATTATGTAGATGTGAATCATGTTAATAACTTGGTGATCTGTGCAGTTCCTCTTCAAAGCTGGTTTCAATTGGGTCCTGATCAATGAAGGACTGAAAAGATTGAGAACTTTTAGACCTCAGTCTTCTGTTCATACCAGTAGTTAAGTGAACTGTACAGCCGGAATGCCTCTTTTTGATCGGGTGAATGCACTAAGAAGCCACAGGAATTAAATGTTTTTTCGATTGCACATGAGGTTTTAAGACAAACAAATTAGGCTGATATCACTGGTAAATGAAATTGTCAAATAAAGGCAGTTAGAGGTGACATAGCAACCTTTTCAGTGAAAAAACAGTTGGCTGCGCTGCTGTATTCAGCTAATTGTCAACATTAGCATGCTAACATGTTCAAAATGAAGACTTAACAGTTAGTAGGAAGTAGTGAATGAGTGAATGATTTCGGACGTAGTTTAGAGGGTTAGCATGCTAACATAAACATGCTGCAGCCATACTGCTAGTTTTATTTTTTAGGCCAAGCTAGTTGTATCTTACCACCTTCTTTCTGCGATTATAAAACCCATATAGGTCCTTAGATAGACAATATTATTTTGGTGAAATTTTAATAAACTGAGTCAGTTTAACCATCTTGTGTTTTGAAGGCGATCAATTAAATTTGGTCTTGTTGTAGCAGTTTTGCTGAAGTTTACTGACACAGTCATCATCAGTCGAGGGCTTGTTTGACAAGAGTGAAGCTATTTCACCCTCTGAGTCGAGTAAACAGGGATAATTTAGAGCGCTGGTGGGCTAGATAGCACATCGGAAGAGGGTGGCACCAGACCGGTTGCTATGGAAACAAGGAGTGATTCACGGGTCGGGGGTCTTCGGAAGCCGAGGAATACACGGTTTGAACAAAAGTGGTGAGTGATAAGTGTCCAAGTTCAGCCCTCGCTGTGTGTTGGTGGAGAGCAGGAGTGCTTCTGGCAGATCCTGGAAGTTCAGTTTGTTGTTGGAACAACATGAAGGCAATCTGTGATTCTCGAAAAAAAAAGAACCTGCTGCCAACAATCTCCACTCCCACTTTAGAGACACCGGAGAATATGGGTTTGCTCGCTCACTTTTTTCAAGGCTTTGTGAAACATGCAGATGATGCTGCACCTATAATGACTGCAGATAGACGAACATCATTTGCGCCCCGCGTGGGTAATGGGGAGTTGGAGAAGATTTGAAGGTTCACTGAAAGAAACATGAGCAGGGTTTTAATGTCAGCAGCCCTGGCACCATGCAGACAGTGCACAGAGGCTGCTCTATGTGAACCAGTGCTCCTGTGTCAAATGGGGAACCGCACGTGGACGGAAATGTCTTAGATTATCAGGGCAAGAGATGCCTTGACCAATCAGAGGTGTATTTTTTATCTTAATTATTAGTTGTTTGCATGTAATTCATCATGCTAATTTTGCAGCATCATTTGAAGCATTTCAGATAATCAATAAGACAGACATGGTTGTCTTCTTTTGTCCCAATGCTACACATATTGTTCGAGAGTATATGTAATGCTAGTCATCCATGTAAGCATTTTGCACTAATTTCAGCCTTCAAAATAACCGAAAATGTCTAAATTAAAGATTAATATATAAAATACAGCAGAAATGAAGATTTTTGATCAATAGGTAGGTTTGCAAAAAGGGAATCTGCACTCAGTTTTTTTTTTTTTCCAAAGTCCTGACTATGTCTATGCATACATAAACATCCCTCCTGTCTGTTTCCAGTAATTTAACCCCACCTCCCCAGTCCTTTCTTGTATTAGCATTTAGATTTATGTAGCTGCTGAATGTTTCCTTCAATACGGTACGTGCTCATTTGCATCGAATGCTGTGCGTCTCAAGCTCGGCCAGTGGAGACTGCGAGCTCGGGGACCGTCTGCGTCAGTGTGTTTCGAAAGCATTGCATTAGCGGAGCAACACCGACAAACTAAAATTGCATATTATTGTTAATGTAAAATTTCAACATGATTGCAGAGGATGAAGATACTGGTAGCTGGATGTAAATCAGCCTGGTTTAAAGCCCCGGTGTCCTTCCAACTGAAATGTAATAAATAGTAGAGTCTATGGAAAACAAAAGCATTCATTTGTAGTGCTCACAACAAAAACTTGGATGGCTGTTGTTCTCTACCATTTGACTATAATGATAAAACTGGAACAATCAGCTTCATTATTATTAAAAAACCTTTAAAGGAGACATATTGTGGCTCACTTTCAGGTTCAGATTTTATTTTGGGTTACTACTTGAATAGGTTTACATGCTTTAATGCCCAGAAAACACACCAGTTTTCTCATTCTGTGGTGTTCTGCCGCTCTGTATTTCCTCTCCATCTGGAGCACTGCGTTTAGCGCTTGTCCCTTTAAGGCCCGACTTTGACCTCTTTAGCTTTCAAGACCTTTTACGTGCACAACAATCTTTATGAAACATTAAAGGAAAGAAATAGAAGAAAAACTTCATAGGTGTCCTATAAAGCCGGTCAGATATGCACATTTCCTGCCAATAGTGAGGCCCTAGTGTCACCGGGTGTCTTCTAGGTGTGCATATTAACACTTTCATGTATTAGCATATCTGGCCACGCAATTGAAACTACTCATAACTTTTGATGGTGACAGTAGCGTGGGCAAGGAAGAGAAACAAAGATTTCTTGTGACTTCCTCTCTTTACTCTAAAGTTTTTTTTTTTAGTTGAGTTGCGCGCGTGTGTGTGTGTGTGTGCGTGTGTTTGTGTGTTTATTCCAGCTTGTGTATTATATTTGGACAGAAAGTGTGAGAGAAAGGTCTGTTTGTGTGTGTTGGACAGATAAGACACTATCACTCTTCTCTTCAAACACGCCTCGACCGGCCCCGAGAAGCCGACACGACAATTACAGCGCGGCGGCTATCGGGTGTCAAAGGTCGGCTCAGAGCGGCGAGGTCGCCTCGGTTGACTTCTAACGACCCGAGCAGTTAATAAGTGGTCGCGGCCACCGGCTGTTGTTTTATTAGACATTCCTGCAGAACGTTTACTCCTGACAAGTCGGGGTTATTCACTGCCTTTTAATGTTTGACATTTCTCTGCGAGAAAAACTACAACACAGTAAACACACACCCACACACACACACACACACACACACACACACACACACACACACACACACACTCTGGATAGAGGAGCCAAAACATTTACTCAGGTAAAAGTACCGTTATTATTCATAAACAGTTGGGGAATAATAATTTATTAATTACTATTAAAGGTCTCATATTATACTGTTTTTCAGCAGAAACACACTGTTCCAAAAAAGGTAGCGGATTCTACCACGGGACAACAGTATCTAATGTTATAGCATTGCCACCAATAGGCCCACATATCTAATGTTATAGCGAGGCCATTAACCATATATTTCCAGCAAGTCGCTCATAAGATTACGTGTGTGCGTCACTCCAAGCATGTGTGTGTG
>OMLP01044672.1:3365-38187 GCA_900302685.1 Spondyliosoma cantharus
AATGTGTGTGTGTGTGTGTGTGTGTGTGTGTGTGTAGAAGAGAAAGTGTGTGTGTGGGGGGCAGTTGGCTGGAGGCTGATTCTGACTCCCTGTGCTTCTTGTCAGATTGACCGTGGATCAACCTGAGGCTCAGACCTCACCTCAGCATAAATCTACAACACATGTGCACACATGTATACACCTGCACACGCACGTATCCCCATGTTCACCACCCTTCCAGACACTGCCACATTTCTTCATAACTAGGTCTGGACAGGCTTACAAACAAGTAAAGTAAGCTTAAATATTACTACATGTGGAGCTAGAGTGATACATCAGAGAGCCTGTTGATTACAGAAATATTTGCGTTACTAATAAACATAGTGCCTCTTTATCTTTTTTAATAATCTGTTTACTCAAGTTAAGAGCCGCAACTAACAATTACTTTCAGGATTAATTGATTAATCATTTAATTAGTTTAGTATAAAATGTCAAAAAGTTGTGAGGCCAAAGAAACAAATAGATTATTTTGTCCAACCATCAGTCCAAAACCCAAAGAATCTTCATTTACCTTCAAGAAGGACAAAGAAAAGCAGCAAATCCTCACATTTAAAGAACTGAAACTAGAAAATGTTTGACATGCAGTATGTGCTTGAAAAATGACTGAAATGATCAGTGGATTATTACAATTGTTAGCTATTAATTCTTCTTTCAATTGACCAATTGATTAATCAACTAATTGTAGCAGCTCTTACATTAAATGTATTAAATCTAGCATCAGTTTAAAATAATCTAAGATGTTTTAGAGCTGCTGCTGCTGTAGAACTCCTCAGCATGTAAATTAACTGTCACAGATGTGCCTGCAGAAAGAGTGGAGTGTGTTTACTGAACATGTAATCTGCATGTGTATTGTAAAAAAGAGAACATGGCTGATACACTGTAAAATCATCAGCCATTTTACTCAAACTCAGCATCGAGATAAAACAAAGAAAATTCCTTGTAAAAGTATACAGCCTCGGTTTGTCTATGGATCTCAATAAGCCTCTATTTGCTCATAATCTTCATTCAATAATTCAATGTAACAACACTCTTAATTTAGTTGCTACTACACACTACACACAAGCCCTAGTCCGAAGGCTTCACTTCAAGCTGACTCTGTAACACACTCCTGTACACGTTAAGGGTTCATGTATCAGTTGATCCCTACATTGAGACAAAGCCCATGAAATGAGGTAATAACAGGAGACCTCCAGTCTCGTCATTATCTGTGGTTTACTGTGAGTAAATGACATCATTATCAGAGGCTATTGATTGTCTTCTGGCCGGGTGACAGCAGGTCAGTTAATAGATGGTGGTTATTCCAGCCGAGGCTACGTTTATAGACTGGAGAGAGCTTTAGACCAACACATTAGCGCTTCAGTGGAGACAGGCAGTAAACTACAAGATGTGATTATCGAACATACCATCGACATTATGTCTCATATTTATATAAAGACTTTGTGAAGAAATTAAAACACCTCTGCCTACATAAAACCGCTCAACACAATTCAGTTATTTTTCTGTAACAGCCGCAGCCTGCATGTACATTCAAACAAAGACACGCCTGTACTCATGCACATGTACATACCGACGCACACACTACATTAAAACACAGATTTTGTCTGCATAGATGAGCTAAAAGACCAACACACATAAGAGTCCTGACTGTCTCTAATGTCTCAATGATACTTAAAAAATGTAAATTATTGATGATAAATTATTAAATTGATTTGATTTAATTCCATCAAAAGCCGTACACAGCCGTTTTTGAATTTCATGATTTTTCTGTTACGTGACCATGTTCCAACAAGCAGGAATGATTTTCAATGTGATAGGCTTTATTTGCCAGCCTCACCTTTATGTATTTCCTCTCAACTGTATCTCTCTGTATTCTCAACCTACTGCTCCATACATTTTTTTATAAAAGTCTTCTTCATTCTTCCTTCTGCACCTCGTTTCTCACCAATCTCCTATTTAAGGGAGACTTACAGTGAAATGGTATTTTTTGCTTTTATTCTGCACAACTTTTGTGTGTGCCAGCTCTTTCTCCTTTGCTCTCTGTACCCACTCCTCTTTCTTCATCCCTCTCTCTTTCCCTGAATCTTTCTTTTCCCAGCTGTGGTTCAGCTGGCTGAGTAGGATGGTGCAGCCATGTGGTCGGACCATCACCGCAGTGACTCTGACCCTGGCATTGTGTATCTCTGACTCTCTCTGACCTCTGGGTACAATGGCTCCACTCACAACCTTCCAGGCTGCCTCAACCCTCACTGTCAGCCAGAGAATGGACGGGGAGAAAAGAGCCTGTGATGGAGGAGAGTGGGGGGCGGCAGAGTGAGAGCAGTGGGACGAGGGAGGGAAAGTATGTGAGTATGTGTGTGTGTGTCTGAACATACATGATATGGGTATAAGGTAAAGCAACATCAGTTCCGTTGTTTCTATTGCAAAAATGCACATCACATGAACCATAATATTTTAGGAATTTAATCAAGTACTTATGGCAGATGCTGTCCATCCACTGCTGTTCCAGCCATCAACACCTACTTTACACCTACACCTCCTGAAATACTGAAATCTGCCTTTGTTCAAAACATGGAATGGATCGGATCATTGCTGAAAGTTAATATAATGTTCTATGAGTCTGAACACGAATGTGTCCCAACAAGTTTGTAACCCATGACCTGAGGAACAGATGCCAAACATCCTGTATCTGCCTGTTCTCATTCACTGTCATTTTCTCTTTTATTTCTATTGACTTTTCATTTTAAAACTCAATTATGATTGATGTGTGCTGTTTTTTTTTTTTTAAAACTGGCACCCTTAAATTATCTTAATTAATCATCACTATTTACAATGTGTGCCGGAGTATTACATAGCCAACTGAGATACATTTTTTTCACTACTAAGAAAATATGATGGGCTTGTCATGGCAAGTTGAAGGTGAAGATGCCAATAAAAAGACAAGTTCACCAGAAGAATGATTTCATACCATGTATATCTATTTTCACAAACTGATGTTAAACATAAGCCCAGTGTCACACTTTGCTGTCTGATTTACTGTATTTTACAGATGTTTTGATTGTGTCTGATTTAAGTAAACAGCAGACCTTTCACTACTGATGGTGACATGCTGAAAATTTTGGATTTCAGTTTTAATTTGCTATAATATGTATTTCTGATTGTTTGATAGACTATTAACACCAGGTAAGAGATGTTTTTATACTACAGTGGTAAGCTAAAACACTGATATCAGTCAGTGCATCAGCTCATTGTTTCAACTTAAGAGTCGAGGATTTGGAATGGCATCATGGGATATATTCAGCCTGAAGCACAGGCTATGTTCATTTAAAATGATACTCAAACCAGATTATATCAAAAACAGTCCATCAATCACTCTCTCCAGCATTGAGACACACTTTATCTTGTAAGGCAGATTTTTTTTTTGCTCTGCATGTGTCTTTTGTAGATCTATTTTTATTTGCATTCGGGCTTAAGTTTCCTAAATATCCTTTCAGTTTTTGACATCCACTTGTTCCATTTCTGCTGTGGTGTTTGCAGCATTTATAGATTCTGAGTGCAATATTTGTGTTTTTATTTTAAAAGTTGCATTTTTTTTTAACTGTTTTCACATAATTCTTTTCCCACCGTACTAAATAGTCACACATGCTGTAAACACATGAGACTGGCTGCTAATGCATCTCACATTTACCTTCCTGATCAGACTCAAGGGTAAACATGTCATCTTGTTAACTTATGTAAGAGACTGGGCTGTGCTGTGAAGCTACGTACATGTCTTGAGTGTTCAAAGAAAAACTTGTGATGATAGATGCTAGATTAGCTGTTGATACAGCACTTTGTACTAAGAAAGCGTTGACTGAGCAGAGTTCCCATGAGGGCTTAATCCGTGCTAGTACACAAAGAGGCAGGGCTGCCCTCAAGGTGAGCTCTGAGTGTGGGAGACGGACGGATGAGTGCAGGAGCGACTCACACATGGGTTTGCAGCCACTCCTAGAGTATGTGGCGTGTTTCACACCATGCCAGGTCATCAGAGGGCCAGCGCTCTGCAAGAGGGGAGAGAGACAGAGAGAGAGACATTTTTGTTTCTGTTTTAAGAGTTAACTGCAACTACAATAATGGTTAAATTCAAGAAAGAGTTTAATCATTTCTGTTGGCAGTAGTTGTGAAATTACCATAACAATCAGCTGCACTTTGGGCTTTTTTGGTGATCAAATGGCCTTTTAACCAACTGTATCTGCTATTTTCAATGACAATGCTATGCTAAACCCACTGTACATTAAATGGCCAGTATCCAGTGACAAACACACAATGTTAGGAACTACAGTAGCATGTAAAGAAGAGCCATTTATCTCTAGGCACGGTTTATCAACTTATTGTTTATTATTTATCAATGAAAAAATGAGAAACCAATTTGCAAACACATAGCGGACAAACTGTCAAATCCCTTGATAATGGGGACTGCTACGAGTGACAAGTTTAACGCTCGGGTAGTTCGGTGGCATCATCGCCATATGATTGACAACAGAGGAGTGTGCCAGAGGCTTTATTATGGATCCCACCGCAGTTCTTACGAGACTAGCTGTGATGGTGGGTTGCCCTGCCAGCAAACACACCAACACCTTTGGCGTCTGTGCCAGTCTTCTGCTGCTCCTCTTGGTGTCACTCATCCTCTGGAGCCGCTCTTTGCCGAACTATCGCTGGGCTTGTCTGGGCAGAGTGCACAGGCTGGCTTTGCCCGCTGCTGCTCAGCCACCTGGCCTGTTTGCTCTGCCTATGAGCCAAGAGAGACTGCAGCTAGGACAGCCAAAGTGGTCGACGCAACCAACTGCGGTCCAAAATCCGCTGCACCAGCTCTGCACCTGGCCGTGCGTTTTACAGACAAGCCGAGAGTGAGAAGGTGAGTGCTGACAGAGAAAAACAGCAGGTCAGCTCGTCATTATGGGAGTTTTTTTTATTTATTGGCGTGATTATGTTTTTCATTGCTTTAACATATTTACAACCTGTGTGCTCTGATAAAGTGGTGAAATTCAAAACAGAGAGGTTCAGCCATTTTTTGCCTTGTCATATACCGTTTTTATTTTTAAATAGGACAGGTCATTAAAACTTATCAGTAATTATCAGCCTACCGTGAAAGGCTTTTCAGCCGTATCGCTCTGGCCTGGTCTGTACACACACACAGTCCTGAGAAGGTTTCTAATTAGGCTAAATAAGTGAAAACACCTGTGTAGGCCAACCATGAGTAGATATCAGCAAAGGTGTTTATTGCTCACCAGTGGCAACATGGAGGGAAAATCATCATGTGCTAATTTTTCAATAAAATCCAAACCTTGCATTTTTTAAAAAAAAACAACTCTACTATGAAAATGTGGTCATTTTTATGTCAGTTTGAGTGAGTGTGCATTCCTTTTATAAACCTGCAGCTCTGGCCCTATAAAATCAGCGCGTGTACTCACTTGCAGATTTGTTGAAGCTACAATGTTCAGCTTTTGTTGAAAATGTTTTGGAGAGGTGCTGAGAGGTTTTTCAAATAGCTAGTCCACCCTCATTGCTACACATGGCATGGACAAAATATTAGAAACAATTCTCGTTTTAGGGTAATAAGGTAATTCGTCAAGGATACGCAGTTTTTTTTTCTCCAAACTTCAATGGTCCTCGTAGCACTGTACTGTAGAGCAGAGGCCTATTGTTTTCAATTAACGTGACAGTTTTACCCTCGCATCAAGAAGAGCGGAATTTGGCAGCCAAAGGCGTCTCTGACCAAAGTATGAAATCTCTCACACTTACAGCACACAAAGACATGGCTCCTGGCTGTAAATCTCACACAGACAGAAACACATAAAACACACACATATGGACATAGACAGGCAAAGAGATCTGCACATGCACACAAGCCAGCACACACTCACTGTGATTTAGGGTAATTGCAAATAACAAGCCTTCTGCTCTGACATCCAACCTCTATCAATTAAACATCAAATATTCTCCCCAACAGTTTTGCTGCCAAACACATTCTTCATTCCTTTAATCCCAAAAGCTGAAACTCAACCCAGTTAAAACGCCAGTGGAGAATGAGAGAGAGAGAGAGAGAGCAAGAGACAGGGGAATCAAAGCATGTTAATCGAGCCCTACAGTGCAGTATGGTGTGTGTGTGTGTGTGTGTGTTTGAGAGAGACAGTGCAAGAAAGAGAAAGGGAGCCAGAGTAGATGTGCATGTAATCATTTTTATTCTTCAACCCCCACCTTCTCTTTCTTTCCCCTTTCCCCAGCCAAGGTCTCTCTCTCTCTCTCTCTCTCTCTCTCTCTCTCTCCCCCTTTCTCTCTCTCCATGTCACTGTCTTTAATGCACTCTGACAACACACAAATCACTGGAGTGGTTTCCCAGCAACAGGAGGGAGGGTTTGGGGTTTTGGACCCTGATGGAGCCAAAAACGTCTTCCAGGAGAGGAAATTGATTCAGTGGGAAGTCTTAAAAAAATCCTTCAGATCCAGTCAATAATCAGCACCAGATAAAAAAGCGGGGAAGGTGTGTAGGGGGTGGGGAGTGGGCATTGATTATCCCTGCTTCTACCCAGTACACGCAGGCAGTAAAAAAACAAGAGCTGGGAAGCAGCCAGAGAAACAGCACGGCAGTCTCATGAAAGACAGTGGCGCTTGAGGTTTGTGGTCAGAAATCAAAGTGTCCCCCCTCATCTCCCTCTGCTCTTTCCTCCCTCAGCAGGAACCATGTTTTCCTCTCCCAACCACTCCTCCCAACCCACATTCATTTCTCTCTGCCTCCCCCCTGTGGACTCAAATGATCATGGCAGATCCTTCAGCTACAAGATAATAAGCAAATCCTTTATTGATCCCCCGAGGGGAAATTCAAGTGTTGCAGCAGCACAAAGACAGCAAGTAGGTAATTCTTTAAGAAAAAAAGAAAACTTTAAGATTCAACAACTCATTATTTCCACCATGTGGTAACACTTTACAATCAGGCATACTTAAATGCAAATAAATGTAACCAATTCCTTGCTGTTAGTATTAATAAAATACAGATTATTAATTGTCCTTTATGATGTTAAGTAATGAAAACATCTAAGTTACCAGATTGTGAACTATGGCTGCGATGGCATGTGACTTTTAAGGTATATTGGGTATGAAAAATAAGAGCTGTCATACTGTGTACATTTGCTTATCTACTGAATTATAAATGGGTTCCACAGAAAACTTCTGCTTTGCTGTGAAGGAACTCAAAGAGATGGCAAAAGGCCTTTCTATGACATCAACCATTCAGTTCAAATCCAAATTCCAATTTGGGCATGACTCAAAATATTCAAATGAGTTACAGAATCCCTTGCATTGTATGGTACTGAGGTGTAGGGGCCATTAATACTAAATTATCTGACTAAATTGGACAAAAAAAAATCTAATTAAAGCCCTGCATGCAAAGCTCTGCAAAAGTAAGTAATTCTTCCCAGAATTTGAAAAAAAAGAAAAGGCCTCAATCAAAAATATTGACAGACAGGAAGATTACCTCTCATTTTGGGGGAACAACTAAAAGAAAAGCACAGTGATATATTTACTTACAACTTACTCAGTGCTAAGCCTACATGTCTGACATTATGGCAAAGGTGTAAGCTGAGGAGGTCTGAGGGCAAAAAGGTTTTCAAAGACATTTTAGCCTGGGCTAAAGACACACTGTCTGGCAATCCTACATTTAGATATTGTTTTTCAGAATATGAAAAAAGGTTTTTCTGTTTTCTAGTGGTTTTATTTTTTGTTATACAAAATAGAAAGTGACATTCAAATCCTTCTTAAAATTTCACTCAGCCCTTTTACCCATGAAAAATAAAACGGCTTGTATTTCAATTTACATTTTTGGATTTTAAATATAAAATAAAATAAACACAAACCCATTTCTGAAGAAAATGTCCAATGACCAAAAGATCCAGCAAGAGAAGTAGTTGGCAGAAGGTCAAGAATAAAGATTCTGGAGGAACAAAATTCACCAGTAAATGCTTACAGATGTTGGATGTTCCAAAGACAGTAAGCTTCCTATATGATGGCTTGTAGGCCAGCAATGAGAGGTGTTATAGTTTTTATATTCCATTTTTGCACAAACATGTGAACATCAAGCACATGTTCCCAGGTCCTGATAATAATCTTGTCTCATCTTAAATTTAAAACTTTTTCAAATGGGCTATAAGCACTCTAATGATTTTACATGCATCATATAAAGTTGTTACTCACATTTGTACAGGCCTGCTTAATATTACCCTTGAAAGCACACAAACTCACACTGTCAAAAAAGGCCAGCTGAGAAGTATGCATCTTGCATGAGATGAAATGTGTGAATTTATTTATATTGTTTTGTCTGAGAAAAGGATCAGAAATCTGACTTCAAAAGGTCTGAAATTGTTTACAGAATTCTGACTCTAATCTCAAAAGCTTGTGACTTGCATGACAGTCACTCTCAGATCGGGCAGAAGTAGAGGGAATCATCACAGAATGACAGCACATCGTGATACATCACCCTGGTTCCCTCAACAAAAAACCTATGAGATTTTGGATTCTTTGGAACTCCAAAAAAAAAAAAAAGCTCTGTGACAAAAATACGTTTATGATACGTACACGTTTTGTACACTGTACAGATGCACACCACTTTTGTGATTTTTGAGGCGTAAAATTAAAACAAGCTATTGTTTGAAAACCCATAGACTTTGAGATGAGGAAGCCAGATTTGCAAAAATGCTAACTGATGTCTGGGTTTTAGTACTACAGACTCCACCACTCTGTTGCACTGTGCACTATTTCAAAGCATATAAAGAAAATGTTTATTACAGCAGATGATAAGTCAAAATGAGTCTCGCCAGAAAGTCTTTGGCGCTTAGACTCTACAGGGAGATTTCATGATCGAGGGGCATCTGCCCTGAGGAGCAGCAAGAAGAATCCCCTCATGGAGTCCAGACTCCAGTGTTCGTTTGATGACTCCTCTGAGACAGATAGGCCGATGAAACGATGAAGCTGAAGAATCTGCAAAAACTGGGTGGTGATCCGTGCGCTAAACAGCAGCATGAATGAACTAGAGGCAAGAGGCGATCGTATTTAAAAAGACAACAGCAAGATGATAGGCTAACAGTGAAGGTGTGTCGCTGTGCTATAGATGGGAACGACTTAATTGAGCAGCTGAGGTAACTATGAGTGAACATGAGTGAGAGGTACTGAGTACTGAGCACGCTATTGAACTTTCACTAGAGCTTCATTAGGTAAAACATTTTATAACAAGGCTTTTTAGACAACATGTGATTATTCTACTGTACCGTCAAACTATAATGTCTATATTTAATGTAGCAGGTCTGAACCAACGTATATAAATCGAACAATAGGCTTTCTTGAACTTTATTGGACACATATCAGACTAAAACTATGAATAACAGCGAGGTGTGGTGGTGTTTCAGCTTCAGTCTTGAAGCGCTGCTATATATTATACAAGCCACCAATTGTAAGAAGTTAAAAGGTACAACTGTTTCCTGAGTCTGAAGCCCAGAAGCTTGTCTTTTTGAGCACAATTAAAAAGAAAACCCCAAAGCTCTATAAGGCCTCTCCTCTCAACATTATTGTTACAGATCAGGCAAGTAAAAAATAGGTCTGGTGTTGGTACGTTTTCTAAAAAAAACCCACAGTGTACTGTACTGCTTTTCCAGCTGAGATGCACGCGCCAGTGTGCCTCAGCATTGGGAGTTAAACAGGAATGATGAGAAAAATCAGACATATTGAGCAGTAAGTTCACTCTGGGATCCACAATGTCAAGTATGAAGTAAATGTCTCTCTGGAGCACTACATTCTAAAGCAGGGGTGATATGACCTTGATGCTCAGCTTCCACATGTAAAATTCTATTGTGGATTTACTTTTTTGCACTATAACAATCTTCTCTATCTGTAAACTATCTCGTTTGCTTCTTCCTTTTCTCTTGCTCTCTATCCTCCTCTCCACCTCTTTGCACTGACAATCACACACAAACATATAGCATCTATACAGCCAAAAAATGACATAAAGAGAATATTTATGATGCAAATAAATGAATGTATACGTTTCTGGAGACTGCAGCCTACTTCAATACACCGCTCAGCAATGTGAAATCATTCTGGAGCCCTTGACAATGTGGTCTCTTGTCTACCTGGCTCTTGCTTTCTGTCTCTCTCTCCTTTTCTCTCCTTACATGTGCTGTCAACCAAAAGGCCCGCTTTAACAACACAAGTATTTTTAATGAAGCTCCGATGAAAGCTCCGACAGGAAGACTTCCCTTCCACATGCTCTGTCTTTAGTTTATTTCTCATATAACACGGGAACACCAGAGACACACCTTCACTGTAACCCTTTCGTCTTGCTGCTGTCTTTTTAAATATGATTTGCCTCTAGGTCATTCATGCCGCTGTTCTGCGCGTGACCTCCACCTCCACATCACCACACACTCTTCACAGATTCTCCAGCTTCATCGTTTCATCAGCCCATCTGTCTCAGAAGAGTCATCAACCACCACCAGTGACTGGACTCCATGGGTGGATTCTTCTTGCTGCTGCTCAGGACAGACGCCCTTCGATCATGAAATCTCCCTGTAGAGTCTAAGCGGCAAAGACTTTCTGACACTTATCCTCTGCTGTAACATATCACACATCACCTGCTGTTATATACGTTTTCTGTACTTCATTCACTAGTCTCTCGATGGCAAAATAACATTGCTTAAGGGTCATATAAGATATCGAAAAGGGCTTCAGCAAACTCCACTCTACTTCCAACTTGAATGATCTTCTCCTCACCTATCTCTCCTTCGCTCTTGGCGCCGGCCAAGGTAGTCTCACAGACCTACGTCCACACGGCTGGCAGCGTTGTGAGCCTGCAGTAAACGGAGAGGAAGATTAAAACTAGCTCAACAGCAAGTCACAGCAAAACACAACTCACACAGAGCTGGGATGAAATAAGTGCAAATACATTAGATAAATAGCATAGATAGAATATGTTGTTCCATTCAGGGAGGTTGGGGAAAATAATGAAGGAAATCATATTCATTATTATTATCATTATTATTTCTAAAGGGTGCTGAGATTAAATCCAGGTGTGCTTCAGCATCCCTAAAACTTTATTATCCAGCCTTGAACTGATGTGTCTTATAGGAGACTTTGTAAAATAAATAGATAATAAATCCGAACACTGAGTTCCTCCCTTGATGACCAATCAATTGCTGTGTTTGTTTCTATGTGGCATCTTATGTTGAGCCCTGCCAAAATGACAGCTAGCTAGACAACAAATTTAAGTGCATTTCATATGTTGGAGATACATTCTTGGTAGTAATATAACCATAATTGTAGTTTATTCAAGTAGCTAACATTAGCTAAACTAGCTAGCTCAGTGCAGGGCACTCTGGCTCAGTTGTTTTCAAAGTGGGGGCCGCTAGGGGGGCCTCATAAAATTGGAGGGAAGATAAGGGGGAAAAAAAAGCGATTTTTATTTTTATTTTTAAAAAACATTTTTTTTGTCCTGAAACATACAACACGTAAACTGCCGTAATCATCGGATTCTCAAGTTCGACTGTAAATTCGGCATGACGAAGTCATAATCTGTGTAGACCTGGTGGTTGTTATCAAGCTGCTCTGCTCCTCAAGCTAGCATGTAGCTAACTAGTGCAAAATGGACAGGTTCTTGTCAACAAACAGACCGAAGGAGCAGACCAACAGCCCTGCTGTGGAGGACTCTGCTGCAGAAAAACCTAAGAACTCTTGGCCAGCTAAAATCCGAAAATATGAGGCAGAATACATTAAGTATGGCTTTGCAGCCATATAGAAAAATGGCCATGACTGCCTCAATTGCGTCCTGTCTGGAGACCCTCTCAAACGAGTGTTTAGATTTTCGTTAATAATTTTCTCATGCTAAACAAATGTAATAATTATTGAATAGTGAATAAAAGTAAGAAAATACATTCTAAAGTTGATGTTTCTTTACATATTTTGTAGCATTGTCTGGGAGGGTTTGGGGTAATGCCTTGGCATGGAGAAAAAAAACAAAAAACCCTGAGCTAGCTAGCTAAAATTTGCTGAGTAATGAGCAGGAACTTGGACAGTCTGCCTGGACTTATGTATGGTGCACCTGGTGGCCTTATTAGCTTCTTAATTAAATGTCACAGAATTAAAAAAAAAAAAAAAAAAAGCTTTTTTTTTTATTTTGCTGACATTCAACTCACAGCTTACCTGAAAACCACTGGAGGAGCATCTAGCTCTCCTGTGAGCATGTTTGCTGCTGCTGCAGGTTCCGCCACGCCTGGAGGAGGGGCGAGGGGGATTATAAACCCATGGGGATAGAAATAAATCCGGAAATAGTAATGTGATACCAACATTATGCTTCATGGAAATTATGATATTCAAACTTTAATCAGGTAAAACCTGTAGCACAGGCAGAAATCATAGTGTGGGTGGGCACAGAGAAAGTTAGGTGGGTCTACCTAACCCTATAAACAATCCTTATTAGGATCTGAAACACGTTAGCTAAAATAGGAAATTTACAACTACTTGCCTGAATGCGCATCAGTTTAATTAAACGAGCCACATCATAGGCAATGTTACTGGCACCAGGAGGAACAATAAAGGCGTCACATAGCCACTTGTTCCCAAACACACACAGCTGACAGATGTGACTGCAGCACGATCAGGTGCATGAAGTACACATCGGCAACAACATGCTCAGTAACTTTTAAAATGAGACTTTTCACAATCTGGTATTTGCTAAATGCACCGCCAGTTTAAAAATCTGACCTATCGATATCGTATAGTAAACAAGAGGCAAGACTCAAGATTTCTTTTAAAAACAGTTTTTATTGGTTCCCTGGTCAGATAATTGATAACAGTGCTCCCTGACTGCTATTCAGTGGATGATCCATCATGAAGCCTTCAGCCTGCAGTCAAACTATTGAATATTGCTACCTTTTTTTAATATGGTCAATGACACACATTGCCAAATAAAAAAATCACAGAAATTGCAAGGCATGCCACGAACAGTTTTTGAATAGTTGCAGTTATGTTTTAAGAACTGAATGTTTATGGCAGTGCCATGTAAAAGAAAAGGACATCCAGTGAGAAGAGGGGTGAAAAGAACTGCGTTAACATGAAGTCGGCATACAGGATACAGATCAGATCTCTCATGATGCAGACTCTCAACTGACTCTCAACTCCTCCCCTGCAAGTTTCATTATAAAATTGTAAAAACTTAAACTACTGTAGAAGAAGAAACATTTATGTTACAATTCATTCGCCTCATACTAATTACAATAAAGCTTCGAATCACAACAGACTGTAGAAATCTAATTAAGCATAGATGAAGATTATGACAGATCCCAGGGCAGCAAAAGAAAAATCCCTCATAGTGGGAAATGATCTACAACATATTGTAGAGATACAGTACATACTAGTCATTACAGTATGTGTAATGATAAATGTCACCTCACATAAGTGTAAATGCCTCAAAAAGGGAGGCAACACAGGAAAGGAAATGTTTCTGGGTGCTGTACAAAGTGATACAGCTTCATAAAATCTTCAGTAGCACAGGTTATTGCACATTATGAGACTCCTTCATTCACCCAGTTACTCATTAGTATCATAGATACATACACATGTTTACAAATATTTCTTGTAAAGCTTGTTTATAGTCTTCTGAAATAATCATATAAGCCCGTCCCACCCCCCAAAAAAATAACTTTGAGAAATCACATTTCCTGCTGTCTTTCCATTATTTTTCTATTTTCTAAGATTCCTCTCTGTTCTGTCCTGTAAATCACCACAGGTCAGGCTCCACCCAGACGATCTTCTTCTGCTCCTCCCAGATGATGGTACGCAGCCTGGTCAGCAGGGACGCCTGGTCACACCAGGAATCTGGAGCCACACTGTGATACAGACAAGGCAACTTGTCGAGCAGCGGCTCCTCGCTCCTTGAACACGCCAGCAGCTGCTCCTCTGACTGGCCTTGACGCTGCAGCTTTGACCTGGAGATGTTCGGGAAATTAAGAAAATGTATTCATTCAAAGGTATAGGAAGAATGGAGGAAATAGAGTGAAGGGTCATTATTGGATCTATTTTCTGTTCAAATGCAGACAAAGCGACATCATATTAATACATTTCTTCACTGTTTTCCGATTGCGTTTGACGTAAAAAGAAATTATTCAGTTCTTTAAAATATCAGCGCTTTGACGTAGCACTACATAGTCAGAGGGAACGGGTTTCTATCTAGACATAGTTAGAACTGTCAGCAATCATACATGGAGAAGTCGTCATTGAAGAGGCAGAGATACCAGTTTTTCCAGTAACAGCAGCATCAATAGACCAGAACACAAAGCAGCCACGAGAGGACATGACTTTATTCCTTCAGTGTTTGTCAGGGGGTTGAACATCATTCAGGAAAACATAGAATTGAAGTAATGATAATAGAAAAACTAGAATACCTTGAACATCCCAACCTGATGATGTGATACAGTGCATTCAAAGGTTGAACACACATTTAAAGTTACTGTAAACCATTTAAATCACATAGACGCAACAAATGACTGAAGAGATAATGGGGATAATGTACAGCATATAAACACTGATTAAGAGTGAATGTGTGTATAGCATGATTTGTACTGTGCCCCTGCTTATCTATTGACAAAATGTATCTCCAGAGCTTGGAAACTATGGCAGATATCAGTGAGGTCATCAGTGCACATTCCTCTCCCTGAGTGCTTGTAGTGATGATCTAAACATGATATCAGAGTCGTCAGCACGTGCATAGTGAAGAAGGAGGAGTAGATTTACCTGAGTTTACGTGCACTACGTGCAGACTGGCCGATGAAGATGATAATAGGGAAGATCTCAGCCCGGTGCAGCCGACGCACGCAGTCCAGACCCAATGGCAGCACACAGTGAATCCCCTGTAGGATGAGGAGACAAAACTTACTTTAAAAAGGATTTTAGAAAGGATTTTTAAATCGAGATTAAATGCTTACTTTTCAATTTAACAACACATTTCTGAGTGGTAACCTACAGTCATGGTCAGCAGTTAACATACACGACACAAAGAGTATGTATATCATGGCAGCCTTAGGTTCCTATTATTTCTACAAATGCAATTGCTTCTGTGATGGAATGAGTGGAACACAAACCTCACAAAAAGCTTTCATGGAGTTTGGCTCACTAATGGATTTATTATAGGTCTTCTGAAAATGTGACCAAATCTGCTGGCTCAAAAATATACATACAGCAAGATGAACAATCAATTTAGGTGATTATAGAAAGTTGTGTGAATCAAATTTACTTCATAGTGTGGCCTCTTAACTTCTTCTGAGTGATTCTGATTGATAACAGCTGATTACTTTTCTGGGCCCATTTTAATGGGGCTTGTTTGATACATCTACTAGACTCAGCCACAAACAATATGTTAGGAAAGTCTAAAGAGCTCAGCATTGATCTGAAAGACATTACTGATTTGAACAAGTCAGGAAAGTCACTTGGAGCCATTTGAAAGCAGTTACAGGTCCCAAATTCAACTATACAAACAACTGTTTGTAAGTATAAAGTGCATGGCTCAGTTGTGTCACTGACACTATTAGAAAGAAAACACAAATTATCACCTGCTTCTGAGAAAAAAATGGTCAGGATGATCAGGAGTCAACCAAAAACCACCAAAAGCAAGTCTGCAATGAATTAAAAGCTGCTGGAAGACAGGTGTCAGAGTCCACAGTCGTGGTTTTTGCATTAGCATTGGCTGAGAGGCTGCCATGTAAGAAAGAAGCCCTGGCTCCAGACACGGCACCTTAAAGCTCAACAGAACTTTGCCGCTGATCACATGGACAAAGAAAAAACCTTGTGGAGGAAAAGCTCTGTGTTCAGATGACACAAAGATTCAGTTGTTTGGCTGACACAGAAAGAGTCACAGAGTTGGAGAAATCATTGGAACTCAAGACTGCCATGATGTGACCAAAATAGGATCTGTGCTTGTGCTGAATGTTCTGACCTTCTTCATGACTTTCACAACACCCTGCAGGGTGTAGCAGCAGTTTCTTCCCTGCTCACACTCCTCCAGGATCTCAGACCTCTGCAGTATAGCTGCGTGCTCACTGGAGCTCAGCATCTCTGTAGAGCAGAGGGGTGGGGAAGGAGGGAGAATCAGAGAAGTAATGAGGTTATATGATCAAGTGTCAATGATGAATATTTTCATAAACACATTTCAAACTTTAACTTTAGTTTTTCCATTATCTAACTATAAAGCAATGAATCTCCATCTGTCTGTTATTTTATCTTCAGAACGTGCCGTCTGATTTACTTGGCAGGTTTGTTGTAGAGGACCCAAGGAAGTGCAGTATTGAATGTGCAACACATTCAATATTAATACATTTTTAATAATCAACAAACATGGCTCTGTGTAGCATCGGGGGTATGGCTTCAGTGCTCTGGCTTCACTGCCTTACAGACTGAGGCTTGGCTCACACATGATCTCATGGGGAAGCAGACTTAAACAAAATGGAGTGTAGTGTGGTCTGGGTGAGTGGGTAGACATGGTCAACACAGGTTGTTTTATTCTTCAGTGAGATCTGGAGGTGAGATTTTAAGTAGCTGTCAACAGCAGTAAGCTAGTTAACATTAACATCAAGGGCTTGGCAGCACCATCAGACAAATGTCTGATCAAGGTGGAGCTTTAATTCTGTTTAATGCTGATGCTTTAATAGATACCAACGAATCCTATGCTTTGGACCGGCACTGCATTGTTCTTTCATTTATTCAGTATATTATCTGACACATTTCTTATTTGTCATCATGACCTTGTAATGATCAAATTTTCCAACAAAGATCATTTCAATTGATCTTATCTCTGCAGAGAACACTGACACACATTTCCTGTCTTTATAGCCTCAATGATTTTTATTACTATTTATTCACAAAGTTTATTCCCATCCTTGTTTGCAGCAACAGACAAACATGTGATCTGTCAAGTCAAACAGATTTATCTGTCTGCACAGGAAACTGCGTCCCTCCACTGTACCTAAAGAACGACATATTAAATATGAACAGATATAAAAGCTAAATGCACAGCATCTCTTACCAGGCTCACAGAGCTGAAAGCCTTGCCAGCCTGCCAGCTTCTTGTTCAGCGTGCGTCCCAGGACAGTGGGCAGCAGCAGAACAGGCCTGCAGATGGGTGGGTAGTGGGGGGTCACCAGGGTGTAGGGCATGAGGGATACACAACTTTTGGCTGCAGATGTGTCACCTACATAGGAAGTAATATGCACAGTGACAAAGTTAAACGCTTTCATTGAAAAAAACCCAACAACATTAAATAGGTTTAGCACAAGGCAGATTCATGAGATAATAAAGGAAGATGTTATACTTCTGTGACTGTGCTCTTGCAATCTATTGTACCTAAGTCTGTGCTCTTGGTCTTCTCCTCCTCCACACTGACCCATAGTGGGTTCCTTCCCTGGCGCCCAGTGCTGACAATCCTCACTGATTTCTCCTTATTCTGGGCCACCGAACGCCAAAACTGGAAAGAGAGTGGGATAATTCCTGGAATTAGTTCACAGTGACGTTTTGGAAGGGGTCACATCGATTGGCAGAATTTCAGTTCATATTCACCTTTTGAGACTTCTTTTTTTGAAAGCTCATGTCTTCAATTGCTCGAATCAGAAGTCGCTGTGCCCTGCGTGGTCAGGAAATCATTACCACTTTCCACTTTCAAACACTGGGAGCACTGATTTAATTTCACTTTCAAGCATTCTGATAATTCTCACCTCCTACTTATACTGGCTGACAATGAACTGATCCTGCTCCCCACAGTTCAACTCTCTATATCAGTGTACCAACCTGTAATAGTTGGGCACAGTTCCACTCTGCAGGTCCAGTAGCTGACAGGGGTGAACCTGGCTGGCGTGCCATGAGTCCTCAGTGCCAGCGGGTCGCGTGTTGGTCACATGAAGGATGTCATTGCAAGACACGGCCAGGGTTCCGTTGGAGCTGGCAGGGACGGACATGTTGACTCGTACGTAGAAGGAGTCTCCGGTTGATGTCACATTACTCTGCAGCTGATGCAGCAGTGCCTCATAGTCTGAGAAGGCAGAGATGGACACTATACCTGAAGCCACTGTATATCATATGTATCTCTTGTACACAGACAGTGGTAGGACTGTTACCCATAAAAGTAGCGTATTACACATTATTTGCTACTTTTTTTAAAAATGAGACAAGAAGAAGAAAAGGCATGTTTGATTTGCCCAGTATGTGGATAATTGATGAACTATAGGAACAGTAACACATTACAATATTGCTTTACAAATGAAATATGAAACAACACAGATTTATGTTTTGTGCTAACTTACACCAGGTGATGTGATGCCCTTGTATATGAAAACAAACTGTTTAATAAAGCTATTCGATTGTGTTCTGTGTCAGTGTTGTGTACTTTGAAGAACACTGCGGCTCAGCAGTATTTTTTGAATGATGCAATACAAAGACTCGTAAACACAGCGGGTTGATCATCAACAAGACATCCTGTTGCTATTTTTAACAGATCACAGTTACACGAGTTACCTCATGTGGCAGCTGGCCATCCCTTTAATCTCATGAGATACGGCCTGCTTCCGCCAGGTCTCATGTCAGATGAAGCCATAAACATTTATTTCCAGATAATGCCAAGTTGCGCTCACTGTGATTTGTTGTACCACAGTCCTGCCTTACGACTTTGCTCTTGCATGCATGTTTACGTTGCGTAGGTGTGTGTGCAAAAGCAATTTTTTTTCCCGAAACTTAAAATTGCAAAGTGTAGCCATCCCTTGTTTTGTTCTTGGTTTTTCCCCATTATCATGTAATTTCATTTTCATTTCACAGCATGAGCACAACTTGTCCCAGTGCACCTGTACTGCAGTAAGGCACTAAATGAATTTGTTTTGTAAAGATGTAGAAATTCTCTTTCATGGGAAATGTAGTCTTACATGAATTATTTTATCATGACACTTTAAATTTGGATTTAAAAAATTTGAAATTGGAGAAATGTTTCAGAGTGGGATGTAACGTCTCCACAAAAAAGTATAAAGAAATGATTTATGATGAGACATACCGTCTTGGTAACAATGAGCAGAAAGTGTTAAATGTACACGCTGTGGGACGTACCATCCTGCCTGGGCCGAAGGGAGAGGTGACAGATGCCCGTGACCTGGCCGAGAGCCCACATAGCTTCCTCTAAAGTGGAATCCTCCAGCACCATCCTCAGAGCCTTCTGGTTCTGCTCGTACTGCACCTGCAGAAGAACAATATGATGAGGAACGTCCTCATGTATGCAGAATGATTAGAATTAGTTTTAAAACACAGTCAAACCCACCTCCACTATCTGTGCCCCAGGGCTGATGCCGACAGTATGGGCAGCGCTCCCCTCTGTCACCTGGTGCACGAACACTCCGGTCTTATTGCCTCCTACCACTGCCAGCTGGCTGAGCAGGGCCTCTCCCTGTAAGGAGATGCTGAGCACGCGGCCATTGATGCGAATTGCTTTCTGACGAGAACGCATCAGGAAGGGAGGGGCTGACGTTCTTGACACGCTGGTGAGAGAATAGATTTTGATCACTGCAAAGATCACGGTTTCCTGATATGGAAAGGAAAAAATTTAGTTCTGGCAGATCACAGGCAAAATCCAGTCATACTTTACAGAATATACAGCTATACACAGCGTGGTTTGTCAGTGGCTGTAGCTGTGGCTCAGTACTCAGTAGACTAGAGGATTGGATTTGAAATAAAACCATTTCTATGAGTTAAGGTCGGTGGCCACAGAGCTCAGTGATTCTTGTTGTCATTTGGTTGGTTCTCCACTTCAGTCCAGACAGGAGTATCCCAACAAGTATCTGATGGATTGCCAGGAAATTTGGTTTAGACACTGACTTCATTGGTCCCCCTCTGTATTGCCACTGGCAGGTTCACATTTTTGACAAAGTTAAATGTACTGTTCCAGCAACAGTACTGGATGGATCGCCATGAAATTTGGGATAAACTTAAAAACTTGTAACAACTTTCTGTTCCTTTAACTTAAATCTAGTACCATAATTGGTCCAATATCTTTATTTTATAAGTAAATACCTGCAAAATTAATGACATTCCCATCAGTCTTAGGTTTATGCTGTGATTAGCACTAATATTGTGTGAGCCAACCGCGATGTCACCCATTGGTTTGTGGACTACCGTTTTGAAGACCAGAGTTTGGCAGCATGGCCATCGCCATCATATTTTTGTAGACAGAAGTGACCATATCTGGATTAAAGGGTGGAGCTAGGAAAGATTATCATTGGATATGACCGAGATCCGGTGGAACATGCTGTGGTAGCAACTTGTTAATCAAAAGGTAGCCACTCCCAAAAGCAAACCAGCTTTATCGTGGTGACTCAGGCCATAAACTCATTGGGAAACTGTTCACTGAGGTGATAAATCACATGGGGTCATTCTCTATTTAGCCTAAATACAATCAGACTTGTTTTTACAATCACTGGAATCGCCCCCTGCTGGCCATCATAAAGAATGCAGGTTTAAAGCACTTGGGCATTGGCTGTACTTCGCAGACCTCGAAGCTCTGTCGCTAATTAACAAAAGTTATCAAGCTAATGTGCTATACTAAGATGGTGACTTATATTATATTATACCTGCCAAACATGAACGTGTTAAAACAATCATTATGAGCATGCCAGCCTTTAGATTAAAGTACAACGTCAAAGAGCTGCTAATATTTTTTGGACAATTTAAAGTAAACCTAAATAAGGTCACAGTGAATAATTAGTAGTAAGTGTTTTACAGGTAGTCATTTTTTGAAGTCAATGCCCCATAAATATCAGTGGACACTTCCCTGTTAACGCTCTGCCAGAACAATACTGCAGCCATGTTTACTTTTGCCTTAATCAAATGAAACACATGTTCCGTTGTTTAGATGGATTGAGGTCAGAGGACTGACTTGCTTGGTCAACAACATTGCACTGCACACTGAATATTTAACGGTTAATAAAAGGTAATAAGAGTGACATCACTTGAGTCAGCGTCCTTTGGGACTAATGAGGACAAGTTTGAAGAACTCCCTTCTTTGAGGGGGGTTCAAAGAAGGGAGTTTACCAGACCTCTGTAGCCTGGCCCTCATCTCGGATTGAGGCTAAAGGCCCCAAGCTACAATAGCTGCCACTCGCATAGCACACCGGAATCTCCTACTCAACTGTTGACGGTTGAATTGCATTGTGGGTAATGCAGGTGCCAGGTTTTGACAAAAAGAAGTGAAAAAAATGAAAATGAATGAAAATACTGATATCCCTGGTTCTGCTGAAAGAGATTCTGTAGCAAAGCAATGATAAAGGGGCGGAGTACTGTTTTAAACGTGAGAATCACCACTTTAACCTCAGTCCTGGTTTCATTTCAAATCCAGTGTGCCACTAAAAATGATACTGCCACACTCTTGCTGTTTATCTCATATCAGGATTTATTATTAAATCTAGGTCTGCTACGAGGTGGATATGCTATGTTTAATTCAGTAGTACTGATTATTGCTGATTAATTTACGATATCTTTATTACCCTCTATCAAGTTTATGGTATGGATTGCACGGCCTTCAGTTTACAGTATATCTCACACACTTAGGTAGGCTGCTGTCTGTTGTACTCAATAACAAAACCTCAGTCAGTAATCTGAGAATCTTCATTCATAACAGTGTTGGTCCAGTGGACCGCCTCACCTATCAGTGCTGGAGCCATTAGAAGAGGAAAGCCTGGGAGTCTGCTTGTCTTCACTTCCCACTAAACAAAAGAGAGGTTGTTTAGTGATTTGGCATCAAGGTTGTTTCCCTGGAAATAATGTGCCAGAGTTAATGTATCACTTTACAGCCCTGGCAAAGGCACAACGCTGAACAATAGCATGTCAAACAACAGCAAACCTTCACGCCTCGCACACAGAAACACAAACAGACTCACAGACACCCACTTAAACAAAGAAAATTCATATCTTTTCTATACGTACTGTTGGGGAGAAACACAAAGTCCTCCAATAGAGAGTCGGTGTCCGCTGTTTCCAAGCTTCAAGAGAAAAAAAAAAAAGACAACAGCTACATGAAAAACTTTGATCAGATTTCTCTCTTTATGCTTCTGTCTGCACGTCCACAGACACTGACAATGCTAAGCTAGGTACTTGCATAAACAAAGTAAATGGTGTGACATGAGTATCCGCTGCACTACAATTAGGGACTGGTTTGGTGGGTAGGAATGATTAAAGATGGATGATGACAAAGCTGAATCTTTTGTTCACACTTTGAGCGGTGACGCAAGGACTGAGGAGCCTGAACGAAAACCTATGATGGTATGTTCTCTCTATTGTTTGTCTGGCTCCTCAACACCCTCTGTTTACTTTTTACAGCTTTCTATGCTTAACTCATGATCACACTTAGATGTATCTTTCTTGGTACCATCTGATCCCAGGTAAGGCTCTCTTATTTCTGTTTCTGTCACCGAGAGGCCATCATGCCAACAGAAAGGAATGCAGAGGTCAGTAACACCATCAAGTCATCCTGTCTGGAGGGTCTGCTGCCAGCAGCCTTGAACTAATAATCTATTTCTGAAAACATTAAGCATTAACACAAACACACAGCGACATTAACTGTGGAGGAATGCGGAAACAAACACACCTGCTGTCTGCGTATAGAGCTTCCTCCCTTCTGCGGAGAGACTCTGGACCGGGGGGTTCTGCATTTCGGGACCGGACACTACTGGCCACAGCATCTTCACTCTGCACACATACATATAGATACACATGGCATACATGAACACGCAAACATGAATACATTACATTATTTTAAAAAAGTGCAACAAAAATTGAAACTATCGGGCACAATGATCAGTCTTAAAAACAGTGACTGATAAAAGTAGATATAAAGTCTACAGGTACAATACAATAATTTTGAGCTTTTGTACAGATACCAAATATAACTTTTTTTAATAGCTTAGTTTGAGAAATACAAAATAAACAATTTCTTTCGTTGTAAAAAATATTCTTAAGACATAATATACAAATCTTTAATGCTGTTGTAAAGGATAAGGCTGGCCTCACTATAGCGCTCAGCTCCAACCCCATCGGTTTCTACTGTAAACATTAATCAAAATATAAAGACCTATTGCAAAAGCATTATTTTATTTTCAGATGAATGATAACATTTACTATGTAGATTTCTTTTTTAATTAACTTGTAGAAAGGTGCAGAATAAAAATATGTATTTTCCTTAAAGGAGCACTACGTAGTTTTTGGGAAGGGAAGACATTTTAATCATTTTTAACTCTTTGTTTTGTTGATTAAATCAAATGAATAAACAAACTGACATTAAACTTCATACTGTTTTACTTTGTTTATATTGGCTCTGGGGACCTTGTTTTCCCCTGAGAATAGCTTGTTCATTCAGTTATTGATAGAATATATATTTTTAAAATATTTTTTAGAAGTCTGTATTATTACCTTATAATATTACAAATATTACAATTCTGAGTTTTGTTATATTTCTCAAAAACTGCATAATGCCCCTCAATTAAACATTACTATGATTGTGAATCAGTTATTCTAAAATGTCTGTCGGATCCAAAATGATTGTTTAGTTTATCTCTGTGTTAGAATTCTGTCAGCTGGTTCCAGCTGCTAACAAGGTTTGTGAGACAACCGTGTGGTATCTGTGTTTTGTCAGCGATCTAGAGTCTGGCTAGAAAAAAACTTACAGATGGCTGAGTCCAGCAATCTGCGGCCATCGTAACGTTAGCTGGCTAGCGTTAGTTATGTTAACGTGAAGTAGAAGAAGCTGAGCAACAAACTGGCTACCAGTTGAGGGGGCAGATGGTTTGAACAGCAGCAGAGTTCTGACATGAATGCAATGGAAGGGCCGAGGCGGATAGCCACATTTAGCGGCTGAGTGTTACCAAAATCACACCTTTAAGAGCCTGACTCATTTTCTAAAACAGTTGGTCACTGCAGCAAATGTTACTCAAAGATCAGTAAATGGTGTATTTGTTGGGATCTATTTTCAGAGTCTGTGGGTATATACAGTAGCTTTGGTATATGTGGGTTTGACTCAAAGCAAACCACAATGCCCATGTTCATCACAATGAAGGAACATGTCACCCAGTGAAAAGGTATCGATCATTTATGTGCTTTTTTAGAGATCTGTGGCACAAAGGAATAAGACGCATGAGACTTCTGATACAAAGATAATATTTGTTGGTAAGATAAATTCACTGGTGGCTTTAGTTTACTGTGCTTGGTCAGAGTTAAAAAAGTATTGCTAGTAAAATAACTGCGGCTGACCTCTGGATGGCAGGAACTGTGTGACATGGGATTGAGTGCATCCATACGGCGCAGTCTAGGACGAGATGGGAACTCGGAATCCTCACAGCTGGATGTTGGGCTCCCCCAATCCATGTCCTTTGACACAAACACATTGCGTTGCATTAACATTATAAGCTCTGTATGTGTTGTGTGTTCATTAGAGCTGATACAGTTTGTGTTTGTGTCAGAATTTACGTCACAAGTCGGCAGTTCTATGGGGCTGTGTTTGGTCTGCAGGCTGAAGACTCGCTCTTGGACTTCCATCAGCTGACACCTCAGAGTGTCCTTCTCAGCCAGGACGCGGGCAATCATAGCCTGGGCCTCATCTCGGGACAGGTATGCCTAGATGCAAAGGTTTATTTTTACAAAGAATCCACTGTGCACAGGCACTCCTTGCATACAATTCATGCTAAACAAGACGTTCTGTGTAGAAACCAAAGCACCATGACAACTATTATTGCTTAACTTGTAAGGCGCCAGTTGTAACTCAAAACGTGGATATCCAAATGTCTTAGTCATTCATTGTTTGAATCGTTTTGAAGTATCAATGCACATGCCTCCGACAAGGAGGTGGTGGTGGTATGCAGGACGTTGTCAATGTGGCGCCTTGACACATTCTTCTGAACACAACAGCTCAGGAACAATGCATGAATGATGTTTGAGTCATATACTTCTCTCTCTCTATAATACATGATAGAAAACCTCATACTGCAATCATACAATCAGTGGTACATATGAAGCTGCTTTCTTAATCTTATTGGCAGAAATGGAATAAAATATTCCTGATAATGTTTTCAGTGGTGCATAATCAAGAATTGTGTTTCAGTCACCTCAGGGTGAGCCCTATGTGTCTACAGAGGGAGCGAGTCCTCTTCCACATAGTCCACCATGTTACACCACCAGGTTTCTACCAGGGCTGGGCTGATACTTATTGAATAAGTATTGTGATTTTTATTTTTAGACCAGACCAGGGACAGAAAGTGGAACCATACACTTCTACAGACAACATATCATGAGTCAGATTTCCAAAAACAATGCACAATGGACAGTCAGTCTATCTCAGTTGATCTTTTTATTTCAGCAGCATCATTTCTACATATAAAAGTGGTAAATTAAATACTTTAGAAGTAAACTTCTACATTTAGCTGGTTCTGCTCATCAAGCTAGTGCTATGAGGAATCAATAAATACAATTAGATATTTAGGCCAAAATGAATAGAGGCCCCTAAAAAACGGCATTCAGCCCAAATGTGAGAATCTGAATAAAATACTCTTCACATATGAAATTGACCCTTGAAACTGTGCTTTTAAAACGCTCGACTTGACTGCATATAAAAGTGGTAACTAAAATGTCCAATAGAATGGTATTCTTTACGAAGTGTTGTTGAGCTGTCCCTGCTCATTAAGCGCGGAACCACTGCACTAATTTGTGGCTGTGTTTTAAAACCTATTGGGAATTTTTAGTTTTGACCCTTTGAGGGTGCTGTAGCTGCTCAGTGTGGTGGAGTGTTGAAGCTGCAGAGTGGTAGAAGTTAACAATGTGAAGTCAGCTGTTATTAGTTGGTTTCCACAGAGATGTTTGTTATACATAATACATAAGTGTATCAATTTTCCATTCCCATCCCTAGTTTCCTCGGGAAGCGGGAGACAAGGGGGTGTTTGGTTGGCTGCTGGTTAATCCTACATGATAAATGTAAAAGAAGATCGGGCTTTTCAGATGTCGGTTCAGTGATTTTCCTGTCGAGTTCTGCAAATTTTCCGCAAGTCGCTTCTTAAGATAAAAACTCTCGCACACAGTTCACCTCACCTGCAGTCAAGAATGAAGTTTAATCACAAAGTTTCTATACAAAGACCTTCATCAGTTTATATAGATAGAGATAGGCAGATAAACCCCGATGAATGTTTTTGTGCTGAAATGTTGTTATTAAAGTTCATTCTTGATTGCAAAAGTGAGGTGAACAGTGTGCTGGTGTTTTTTGTCCGGATTCTGTCGGCCCTTGGTCTTCTCCCACGCACCTGACAAATCACAGCTGCGTTGTGTGTCACACATCATTCAGCAGGCACGATCCACTGATTACATCCAGGAGCTGTCAAGTAGTATTGGTGCTTGTGGAGACCTGACAGTTGTTAGGGAGTGGGCGGATCTTTTGTATTCTTGGAGGACAAGCCTCAGTAATGTTCAGAAGGAAATACTACTTGGAAAGTTTGAGTGATGGGATCGTCATCAGTCCCTTACCTGGTCTCTCTCTGCCTGCAGCTCTCTCATCTGGTTCTGGATCACAGTATTCTTCTGCAGGTGCATGTTACAGTCCAGGGTCAGCTGCTGCACCTGCAGGCTCAGGCACTCCTTCTGATCCAAGAGCTGAAAGCAAACACACACACATTACACCAGTGTTTGTTTTTTTAAGACATTATTACACATGTACAGGGTTTGTTGAGCAAGTTAATACACTGCTAAGCCACACATGAACACTATTCTCTGTCAGGGGATAAAATGCTCAGAAAGTAGCTTTAACTAAAATAAAAAAATAGAAATCCTGTGGGGAAAGGCTTTTGCACGTCATGATACTGTGTAGCAGTGGGATATTCAAATGGCACTTTCCATCATGGATGTTTTGCTGAATTTGTATGGCATTTCCTGATCCATGATGAGTGAAGATCAGAAACACACACACACACACATACACACCCCTTGCTTCTCCGTGAGCAGCTTTTCATTCTCCTCTCTGTAACACCTGAGATGCTCCGCAAGCTCCACCTGGCTGTCTATGGCCTCAGCAAGGTCCTGGGCCAGGATGTCCTGACGAGCCTGACGAAGACACAGCAGTGACAGGAGGTGAGACACAAACGTGAAGCCACAGGTGGCTGTGTTGAATCATTAACTGTCTAAAGATTATCAGCTACCAAGAGAAAGATTAAATGATTAGTCTCACTGGGTCCAGTTTTTCCACCTTCGCCTGCTGGCAGGGCAGACTCCTGACTTCCTGTTGCAACTGTGGCTTCTCAGTGTGAGGGACACACCTGAGGGAGCGTCGCTTCTGGAACTCATTCTCCGTCTGTGTCTTCTGCAGCTCAGTCTGCAGCTGATACACCTGCCAATGACAACAATACTGATGGGGCTGCAACTATGATTATTCCCACTATCTATTTTAATTTGAATTCATTAGTTAATGAATACATTATTGTTAAGAAAATGTATTAAAAATGTGTGACCAGGAGCCAAGGTGACGGCTTGAAATTGTGTGTATTACCTTACACAGTCTTCAGAGGTATTCAATATAAAAGAGAAAAAGCACCAGACATTTGAGAAGCTGGCTAATCATTGCCATTTTTTTTTCTTTGAATTCCTTGAACGATAGATTATTGCCAGATTTAATAGATTATCTAAATTATTGTTAATTCATTTCTTGTCAATTGACTAACTGAATCATTAAATACTTGTTTCAGCAAAAATGTTGCCACGTTTTACATCAGTATTCAGGTAAAATGGATCTGTGGTATGAAACCGAGATGTTACAGCTGTGACTCGAACAGAGCATCAGATGCTCTAAGAGTTATTTTTAAATCACAAAAAAACCCCTCTTATGTCATGACAATCATGACAATCATTTTTTTTCTCCAAGATATGTTATTTTTTGAAGGAGACCGTGTCCGTCTGCATCAACCGTATAAAATGTGATTTCTGGAATAAATGCTGAATGCTTTTATTCTCAGATAACCAGATTGGTAAAAACTATATTTTTCACTACATAAGATATGTTTGAAATACTTTTATCCAGGTTGTAAAAATGTTTTTCTTGTATATCTTTTTATCTGTGACTAAAAATAAATCTCTCCACTCTAGTGAATGCTCCAAAGAATTTATCTAAACTATTTGTCAGCCCCTCCGTGATGGGTAGACATCTTTCAAACTCTGTGCCCCCTGACTGAACTGAAATAAAATGTATGGTCTGCACGTCCAAGCTGAGGTTACCCGAACGACATCACTGAAAGCCACAACCGACATTATGCAAATCGTTACAGAGGCTGTATTCACAGGGCCTCCCCAGCCATACATAGGACAATCTTTTCAATCTACATCAAGATACAAAGCTCACATTTCACTTCTCTCACCGTGACCTTCTGAGGACTTTCCCCAGAGATCACAGTTTTGTGTTTCGGGGAGGAGAGACTCATTCTACGCATTTCCAACCTTGAACTTCAGTCAGGATCACTGACCTGCAGGTTGAGGTCATGGAGGCGCATGCCCACAGCGGATTTCTCCTCGATGGCTGCCGTGTAGCGCATGTACACGTCACACTTCTCATCCTTCAGCTTGGTGACCTCGTGCTGCAGAGAACACAAGTGTCTCCGCATGCGTTCATTCTCCGACTGAAGGCGTCTGGACTTCTCCTCCTGCCCCATTAACTGCCTGATATCGGACTCCAGGGAGGCACAGCGTGTGCTCATTCTGCTGGCCTCGCAGCGCGCCTCCTGAAGCTCCTTCTGCATCCCTGTTACTGCTCTGATCAGATACTCAGTCAGCTCGGAGTACTTTATCAGGCCTGCGGGGAGAGCAACACAAGTCACACACACACCAAGAGGAACAAAGAGACAAATCTGAAAATGTGAGAAGACCTAAAAGCCACTGACCACTGAATCTTGAAGGCTCGGTGCTGGGTTTGCGCCCGGTGACCTGGGTGTACAGGGTTGGGTAGTGGATCATCAGGCTCTCCAGCAAGGCCACGGCACCGTTCCTTCCCTGGGTCCTCAGCAGATCCAACATATGGCCTGGAGACAGCAGACGAAAAAGTCTAACTCCAACGCTAAACATTCAATCAAATCAATCTAAAGATATGACGATCATTAAAGGGTTTTACACATTAAAGTGTCTTTACAGGTCTTTTGGAGTACTGCTGCATGTGTCAAAAACTAGTATCAAGACTTAGGTGGCATCAGAGGAATCTGCATGTCAGTGATGCCACTCAGTCGTTAAAATGCATTGTGGGTAATGTAGGCGCCAAGATTTAAAAAAGAAGAATGTGTGGAATAAAAAGGTGGAAAATCGATTTTGATCATTTGTTTTTTAAACTGACCATAATTAATCCAAGTCTTAAAGCAATGCTAGATCACTTGACTGTTTTTCAGAACATGGCGCCTACATTACCCACAATGCAACGTATTCACTAGAGGCAATTATCAGATTACATGCACATTACATTGTGTACATCGCATATTAATCAAACCAGCAAGAAAAAAAAGAGTGTCCTCTTATTTCAGTAGTCACACTCTCAAACTCTGTCACGTGACATAACATGTTGGTTTTACTAATAAAAAGTTGTTCTTTGCACTGAAGAGTTGCTGGAATTTGCTCTTTCTCTCGGCGATGTGCTCAACAGTCAGTGCAAACAAATCAGGTGCAGTAACAGAGGACAGAGCAGTATCCACTCAAACACTACAAGCTGGGTCAGACTACAGTACTTAAAAAAACTCAATGGAGAGGCTTTCAACCTGCTTTACAATCCAAAGAGCAACAAGTTCAGTCAGAAGTCTCACTTGTTCTCATGCTGCGGTTGGTGAGGTTGTGGCAAGACACAATCTCGTCCTCATCCATCTCTGTGAGCACCCTGGCCTGCCTCAGGTACGGGATCAGGATGCATGGACGCACCCCCAATGAGATCCGGTGGCGGTTGTCGTTGATCAGCTCCCACAGTTCCTCCTCACCCATCTCTTTCAGGTCCCGGCCCTCAGGAACACACTCCCCTGCCATCCTGAGTGTGCTCTGTGTGTGTGTCTGATAGAGAGATGGTTGCCTGCTGCCCTCGCTGCAGAGACACCTGTCACACACTCATTCCTGGAAGGAGAGAGAGCAACAGGCTGACTAGAGGAAGGGAAGCAGTATAAAAGGGCCGGGCTCTTTCCACGCCCCACATGGGTGTTTGTTTCAAAGCATGTGTGTGTGTTTACGTGTGGGAAAACCTGTAAGGCAAGACCTCTATGAAGCCGAGCAAAAAGGTGAGGCGGGTGCAAACACATGCTGGTGCCAAACGGAGCTGAAAAACAGGCTTTCACACACAGTTCAGACACACACGCTCAAAACTCTCGCACACGCACACTCTTTGTAATGTATGTTTGCTTTCAGCAGCCCAATCAGAACACAACTCTCCGTCTTGTTTTATTATTGCTGAGTGCAGAGTCAAACCACAGCCTGAACGAACAAAGATGATCACTGACACAGACACATCCGACGACACGAGGTCGGCATAATAATTCCTAATCACAGTTGAGCAAACATACGCACACACACACGCACACACACACACACACACACACACACACACACACACACACACACACACACACCGCACACACAAAGTGACGACGGTGTTTCCTTGGAGATGTACCGTAGGAGGTGAGAGAGTTGAGGCCTCTGTCTGCAGTCCAGTCCTCTTCTCCACTGTTTCCACACTCCTCTCCATCATCACCTCCTCCTCTTTATCACGCCATCCACCGTTCAGCGCCTTTTTTCTCGTTCCTTTTCCTTCGTTTTACTTTCTAAAAACAAAAATATATCAAATATAGGGAAACTTTATTATAAAGAGGGTGTTGCATGAATGTATGTTTACATGAGAAATTATGTGATAATAACAAAAAAAGATGAATTTATCAGAAAAAAAAAACTGCAAAGATAATTTAAAGAACGTTGTTTGTAGAGATTCCTAGCTATAAAGGGGCAGTGGACAGGGCTGCGTCTTTAGAATCTGCCCTGCCAAATCCGACTTAATATCTCAGCCAACCCATCCCATCTACACCTTATTTACTCCATCGACCCCTCCCTCAGCTATACTCCCCCAGTGAATGGAAAGACACCCTCCATCCTCGGTGCACTTATAAAAAGGAGGAGACCTCTTGACCTCAGCTTCTAACATCCTGGATACGAGTCCAAAGGTAAAGTGTCAGGCTGCATTCTGTTAGCATATCGGGGAAACACCCCATTCCCATCCACCTTCAGCCTTTTTTCCTCCAAAGTCACATTATTCTTCTATGTTTCGAATGTGTGTTCTGTTTCGAATACCTTGTTTTTGTGCATTTACAATAAACTACGTTTCAAAATGCTTAAAGAGTGACGCAGAATATAGGATTTAAATGAGCTTGTACTCCATTCTGACCTCTTGTTTTGTTCAGTTTCTCTTGTCTTTTTTTCTTCTGTTGACATATGATGCTGTAATGTTGGCAAAAAAGAAAATGTAAAATCCTGTATCATTTATGAAATATGTATAAAAGAGATATGTAATTCAATTATCAATAAAATCCTTATCCAGTTTTTGGAGCCGGTGGTCCAGTGGATGGTTTTGTTTTGCTGTTGTTCCCTGTGAAAGATGATTAATGGACGTATTACTGAAATTTACAAGAAGCGGCCTTTCAAGGTCTTGACTGCCTCCACCGCCCCTCCTTGGCCTCCAGCTCTTCCTGTACAGGACATCCTAAGAGATAGACCTGTGTGGATTATCAAACTGTTGTATACGATAGGTACATGAAGCAACACATTGCTCTAATGGTCGTGAAACTGTATTTAAGTGTAAAGGCAATGCAAAAAGGGCTTCAACTTTTTCTTTGAAGGTTATACATGTGAATTTTTTTAACATTAATGTAGCAGCAAACAACTATATGTCATTTAAAGACATAATGGAGTAACAGCATCTTAAATCTCGGTTAGATAAGGAAGACCATTTATGCCAGTAAAAGAAAAAATCAGTTATTAAGTGCTGACTGTGGTATGCTGGCAGTTCTGTGAGGCTGAGCACTGTGAGCTAAATGCTAAACGTCAGCTATTGTGCTCAAAGAGAGCGCACTAACCTGCTGATGTTTAGCAGGTGACATGTTTGCCATATCCACCATCTTAGTTCAGCGTGTTGGCAGTGTTATTTGCTAATTAGCACGAAACAAAGTAACTGTTTTGCAGGTGTTTGCTCATAAGCAAGTCCAAGTATTGGACACATTGAAATTCTGATCAAAGTGTCCATTAACAGTCCAACAGTGTTAAAGGAGTCCAGTGCTGGACCTTCATTACCCACAATGCAATTTAGGCACTGGGTGACATCACTGGAGACAGTTATCAGATTCAGTGCAGCTTTCTCTTGAGCCACAAAAGGATTTATACTACTTTTTTTTCACATTTGCAGTAATATTCCCCAAGACCTTTAAAACACACTTTAATGTGTGACATGGTTGGAATTATCCTTTAAACCAACCAGAATATTTTAACCTGGTGCTGCAACACATTTCACAGCAATGAAAGCATTAAAAATCCAGAAAGATAAAAGACCATATACACTGTACAACTGTCCTATTGGTTGAATCCTCTTGTGCCACAGAGACATTCCTCCTGGAGGCTTAACAGGTTCTTATTTCCAGGAGCAATCACAAAAGTAGAGCGGCATGTTCCAGCTCATTTCTCCTAACAGCCCCCTGGATTAATGTCTCCATTCATTTAATTACATATAAGAAACAAAAACTGCAAGCGTCAGGTTAGTCAGAGCGGTTTCTAAATGGAAGGAGCCCAGCTTTGGACATTTTCTGGCTTGTACTAGTGGTCAGGTAATGAGCTAGATGAGAACATATTCACTCTCCTGGCACGGTGGGTCCTCAGTTAAGGGGCTGCCGTAAATCCTGAGTGAGCAAACCTCGCCATCGCCTCCAAGTTAAAGCTGCTTCAGCATGGCAGATTAATCAGATGGGTTTATTACTGCTGCAGATTAGATCATCGCTCGTTTTTACACGCCCGCTAAATCAGGAAGGATGAAGAAGAAAATATCCAGTACTTGTGACATTATTGAAAGACAAAATCACACTTTTTCACAGTGTGATGGCAACAAAATAATTATGTTTGGGGAAGTTTAAAGGACACATATTATGCTAATTTTCAAGGTTTATAATTTCACTTTGGGCTACCTCTAGAACAGGTTTATTTGATTTAATTCTCAAAAAAACTGTCTTCATATACTGTCCAGTGCTGCAGCTCTGTGTTCACCCTTTGTCTGAAACGCTCTGTTGTACCTCCTGTCTCTTTAAGGTGCCCCTCCTGAATACATAGTCAACTCTGATTGGGCAGCTCATACACGCCTGGGCCAGCACTGCTCACCATGTCTTCAGTCGGCTCTTTCGTGTTTTCAGCTCCCAGTGTCACCTCTACTGTGAATACAGACAAAAGTTATGTGAATGTGTCAAGAAGTCACAGAATTAAAAGGCGGGACTACTTTTGAACCTTCAAGACCTTCTATGTTCACAAGAACATCAAGAACCTATTTAAAACACTGAAGGATTGGGAAATGATATCTAGGGAGTTACATCAAATATTAGGATATAAGGTGCCTAAGACGTGTTTAGTGCTTTATTTATGCAAATTCTCAGAAGTGATTGCTATCACCTGTGATGCATACTTGATCAAAATACTGCTGGTGGCAGGCAAGAAAGCCATCACTAGGAACTGGGGAAAGGAAACGCCACCAACGAAAGATCAGTGGATAGCAATTGTGGAAGAAATTTTCTTGATGGAAAAATTGACACACATACTGAGGCTACAGGAAGCACAACTGGACCTGAAATGGGGAAAATGGACCATATACAAAGCTTTAAAGGATGATCCTGGACTGGATTTATAACTGATAGATATACCAATCTGTAAAACTGTGAGAATATAATGCTCTCCCCAGGCAACTACAACATTAAAGTATAATCATTTTTTATTATTATTTTTTATATGTTTTTTGGTTTAGTTTGGTTTATATGTGTTCTTGTTGCTGTAAAAAATTGTCAATAAAGATCTAAGTGACAAAAAAAAAAACACCGAAGGAAATGACAAAAACAAAAAAGCATAACAGGTCTCTTTTAAGGTTGTGTGTGAGAGGATGGAGAGTGTGAAGACTGTCCAGTCTGAAACAATAGGAGGATGGTCCTGTCACTGGACTTGGGGAGCCGAGGGTCATGGGGGTCAAGGTGAGGACACGACAATGTGACAGATAAGAGGCGACTATTAAAGACAGGCTTACTCTGCGGGGCGAACCAGAAGAGTTACACACTCATTTAAACTCTGGCCTGAGCTCGGACTATCATTCATCCAACACAGAGATCAACATCATGATTTTTTTGGCGATTGTCAGTCTGCTGCAGGAGGTTCTTGCAGGTGCAGGTGTAGGTGAGTGTAACATTTTGTGTGTTTTTCCCTAAAATGAGGAGTTATTTTTCACATCAACACTATAATCCAGGTATTTTACAGCAGAGAGTTTGTGTTGGATGTGTCTTTATAACTATAGAGTATTCAGCGTTTATCACGTTGTACACATCTGAATCATCATTCATTTCTGTTCATTTCTGACTTCCCTGATCTATTTGTTGTACTGTAAAATATATATATATATATATATATATATATATATATATATATATATATA